>CANYBF012035981.1:0-31333 GCA_948192965.1 Dalechampia spathulata
CACCTTAAAATAACATGCATGTACTCAAAAGAGTTAGATTTAACCATTAAACAAGTCAAACTTCAAGGAAAGGTTACGGTTTACTACAAAATCCATGATTTTTCATGGTTTCGGTTATGTACTTGAAGGATCTTTAGAAAAGAGTTCCGGTCATCATAAGAACAGAAGAAAACAAAGAGTATTTGGACCTTACCTTGACGTATTCTCAAGTATCTTGCTGGAATAAAGAAAGACAAGATGAAAAGGAGTAGTAGTATGTTACAATTTGGTAGCTTTAAAGAAAGGATGATCCGTTCTCTTGAAAAATGACTTGGAAATGAAGTTGTCTTCATAAAACCTTAAGCTAAACACATATATCTTCTATAATACTTGAAGTTTGAAGTGGATTTGAGAAGAGAAAGGTACGGTTTATGTTTATGTTTGAAGAAAGAAGAAGATAAGATATGGAATGGTTAAGAAATCAAAGAAAAATGAAATGAAAAGAGAGGATGGAGATAAGGTGTCAGCCAAATGAGAGAAAAAACATAATTGAATGAGAGATAAGTCACAAATGAGATGAAAATTCAGATGAAATGAGTCACAAAAGTCCCATAATAGTCCCTACACACCTCTAAAAGTACACTTTAGCCCTTATACTTATATATATTTGCATTTAACTTAATTCCACCAATCTAAACCTTTAAATTTCATATCATTCATTTAATATATACTTTAATACACCATATTGTAATTAAAAATACCATCCATCAATTTCCTCAATCAAATAAAATATAATTCTTATCTTCTCTCTCCACCCACTTACACTACCTTCCACACTACTTTTCCAATTACCCATACCTCCCTTTTCTATTACCCATACACCATTATTTTATTATTTCCATCACATGTACAATTCATATACTATTATTATGTCTATCTCCTTATATTAATACTCAATTATTCACTTAATTATCCAATAATTCTATTTATGATATCATCATTCCCTATTATGACATCATTGTGACATCATAAATAAAAATCACAAATTTTACTTTTCCAATATTTTCATATCATTATATACATTCACAAATATACTATCAATCCATAATTAATCATTCTTAATAAAATTAAAATCATAATTAAGCTCATTCGCTTACATCATGCTTACATTATCAAGGTTCATTTATGACATCATAAATGAAATTTCAAATTCCACTTTACTTTCTTTTCTATATCATAAATCTTATATTAAAACAGTAATCTTAGACATACATATTTCAATATACTTATTAAATATGCCGTTATTCACTAATCCATAATTATTTCTATACGTATATAGATTGTATGTACATTTTTCATTCATAATTTATTTATACGATCCTTAATCATACTTAATTTATAAATTATGCATACTCTAAATATAATCATAATTTATCTTAATTCCTCAATTCCATGCATTTCCATGCATACATAAATAGTCTTGCCTTGATATACGTGCGATTATTTGATAGACTCAATTTTTCACGTTCGAACTTATTTTTCATATTCAACTTAATAACCTATCATCTTATCATCATTTCTTAATCTCGATAGATATTTCCTATCATTATCATAATATTTATAATTTTCACCTTGAAATACACCATTTGTCCGTAATTCCATGTCATCATCCTATTTTTGATCGTATAAGGTAAAATTTTATCACCCAAATCATTAATACTTTTTCACACTAAAAAAAAAGAGAGGATGTGACATATATAAGCTATTCTAAGCTTGTATGACCGTTGAGGATGCATTAAATGCAAAATAGAGCCGTTATACAACTTTTTCAAAAATGCTAAAAAATACATATTTCTATCCATACAGCCGTACGGCTTCGTGTATGCCCGTATGAAATCCAAAAACTGATGCAAAAATATTCTTGAGAGCATCTCTATGACTGTACCACCAAGTGGTATGTCCGTACCAAAATGTCTGTTAATTTTCTACCCCGTATGGCCTCTTTGTATGCCTATATAGCTTAGGAAACCAAATGGTACGCCCATTCCTATACACCCGTACCAAGTTTAAAAACACTCAAAACTTCAATAATTATCATAAAACATTGTTTATTAACATCAAAACTAAAATCAAGGACCCCAAGGTCCAACAATTATATTTTTAATATTTGAAAACAACTCTTACTTAAAAAATTATTTTACTATTATGGCCTACATTTGGTGATTTATGAGGAAGCACATGCATCCTTTTAATTTTTCATTTATAAATTTTATTATTTAATTAAATTTTATGAAATTTTACAAAAATAATTGAACATGTTCTTTTTCATATTTTTGGAATAATTAAATAATAAGTTTAGTTTAAAAGTAAATATGAGTCTATTTTATTTTATTATTCATAGAAAAATGAAATCTGAAATTAATTTTATTTTTTTATTTATAAAAACGAGGACATCACAATTGGAAGATGTTGAAGAAATTTCCAGTGAATATTTTGAGATATGATTGCTTGCAAGAAGGTGATAAATGGAATGGAATGAAAACAGACAAAACAATGTGTATGTGTATTTGACGAGGGAGAGTTGGAAACGCAGGAAGATTTAGGGCTAGGCTTGGATGGATGGAGCTCCTAGCTAGCCACACCAATACTTTGCTCTCAAATGCCCTTTATTCTTTTGTTTTACAAGGAAGGGATTCTAGTGAGGGTCTTTCTTCTCTTTTTCCTTTTAACCAAACTCCAAATGGAGTTAGCATTTTAAGTTTTACTTTAAATTTATTGCATTTTTTTAAATTTCAACTTACATTTTTACCCTTGTACATGATAATCTAAAATATCATAAAACTTAAATATTTTTCTTTTTTGGTACATCCTTAATCACTTATACTTTTTCCCTACTTGATGCCACACATGCCACTCTCACAACCACTATCATCATTATTGATGATGCCCTTATCCTCATTAACATCATTGTTGTCCCTCTCCCCTCTCCTCTCTTGTTCTTTGTTTTTGTTTCATTTACTGCTGAATATTCTAATCAAATCAACTGAATATTCATCCTAATTTCATTCAATGCATCTTTCTCATTTTTTCACCTTTCTTTTATCTTTTTCTCCTTAATAATCTTTCTCTCTCTACCTCTCTCCATGTCTTTTTCTCTTTTTATTTGTTATTTGCTTGTTGGTAAATATTGTTAATATGGTAATAATGTTGATTGTTTATAATAAACAAATATGATATATATATTAGACATATCTATTTATATGTTTTTTTAATGATATATATATAGTAGATATATATATATATATATATATATATATATATAATATGTGATAAATATTTATCTACTTACTTTAAGATAATAGCAATGAGCATTATATACTATCAATTATCAATAGTGTGCATAATTTTATCAATGATCGATGATTAATGATCACAGATTGATAACTAATGACCAAGAATGATGGTAATATTATGGTGAGAGATGTAATTATATAATAAAAAAGAGTAAATTGGTAAAAAATTTCAAAAATAGTGGCAAAAAATTAAATTAGAAGTTAACATATCTAAAAAATGATACTTTTAAAATGACATATCTTATAATATTTGTTTTCTTATGCCTTACATTTTTTATATAATTTATATGATACATGTTCTTTGATTTTATATGATTTTTGTTCTTTATTATTCTCTTGTTTTTCTTTATTTTTTGCATTTCATTTTTTATTTGGATATATGTAAACTAGTGTATATGTTGATAAATTTTATTTATGTATATTTTTATAATATATTTCATCTTTGTAATTTTGATATTCTCTTTGTTTTTTCCTTTTAATAGTTAATTGTTGAGAAAAGTAGTAAAAATACCCTTATGGTTACACACGAAAAACATATATGTAATTATGGTTTACAAGAACTGATTAAAGGAAATATATAAATAAGAATACGATAAATGGTTAAATATAGGTCATGTAAATGATTTCTAGAATGAGCAAATAACTTTTTTTGTTAGTATATTAAAAGGAAAAATAGAATTATGGTAAAACATTATTGCTTTAAAAGATAGACAAAAAAAATAAATATGGAGTAAATAAACAAGTGAACTAGAAGCATTTACTTCAATAAATACTATAAAAGGATTTTCATATCGATATGAAGTAGCAATAAAAATAAAATTTTTAGGAGAAAATTGGTATAATATAGAAGAAACTTTAACACAATTAAGATAACAATACCTATATAAAATATAAAATTTAATGATATATAAACAAAATTATTTATAAGTATTATATAATACTAGTATATCAATAATTCTTTCATAACAACAAGCAAAATTACTTAAAAAAAGATATACAACAAAATCACCTAAACCATGGGGGAATGTTATTATTTAAAGAAATGCAACATGTGAGAAAAAATAGATATAGTAAATGAAACTTTAGGTATGTATCAAGGATATGTTAGAAAAAGAATTAATGAAATATGTACTCAATCATATGAAATAAAAAAAGTTAGAAGGGTAATTAAAAATGAATTATGTTGCCTAATTATAGTAGAACCAACAAGATGGGATGTCAAACCAATAGAAAATATAAAAGGAATAAAAAATGATACTATAAATCAAAATTCAAAAAATATTATAAAAGACAATATAAACCTTACAAGAAAAATGACTGTAGTATTTTTGAATATTGTTTAGAAAAATAAAAGATTTAGTAAGAAAAATTATAAGGAATATATTTATTGAAAATGTAAATGAAAAGGATATTATGCTGATAAATGTCCTAAAAAAAATAGAAAAAATCATAAAATATACAAAATATATAAAGATTTGATAGAATAAGATTATGAACCAAAAGAATATAGTGATTTATTAGAAAATAGAAGTATAAATGAAGTGAAATCTAAATAGAGTTTTGATGATTTAAGTTTAAAAATTAAAATAGAAAATAAAATAAGTATGATGAATTCTAAAAATAAAATAGATAATAATAATATATTTAGTTATAACAAATCCTTTGATGATGCTTAAATAATCATAAATGAAGTATAAAAATGAAGATATATTTAAGAAACAATTCTTTAATAAGTTTTATAGAGCAACATATATAGCTAAACATTAACATATATAGCTAAACATTATGAATCAACAATGGATATATATCAAACTAAAGGTAAATAAAAATAGCTCTAATAAATAAAGATGAAATAAATAAAGAATTAGCTAAATTACTAGATAAAAAAAATATAAATTTATATGTATGAGTAGTATAAATTATAAATGACCTAGTATATAATGTCAAGAAACTTCTCAACTTAAAAGTTGAAGTATAAATTATAAATGACCTAGTATATAATGTCAAGAAACTTCTCAACTCAAAAGTTTAAGTTTTTAGTGAGGTCCATGAATAGTTATATATCTAATACACCATACCTTTTAGTTATAAAGATCGAATACAATATCAAGAGAACCCTTTAACCTAAAAGCTTAAATTGTTAAATAAGATTCATGAATGATTATATATCTGGTATATAAAAAGTTAAAATTTACCTTAAACATCTAATTTCTCAATAAGTTTATAAAATAAAAATATTGACAAAGCATTTAATCTATACCATAAATTACATCAGATATAAATGATAACAGAATCAAAAGTATTTTCAAATACATATAAAACTATAATTTCTTTTAAAACAAGTCATTAATAGAAATTGTAGAAAGATAATATAAAATTATAAGTTGACATCAAATATACATTTTCAAATCTAGTAAAATATATACCATCAAGACAATTAACCCGTATGAGTATGATAATATTAACAGAATTGACCATGGATTTAAGATAAAGAAATAAAAATATAAGAATTATCTATTGAATTAAGCAAATAAATGATAAATTATTAATTACCATATGAGAATCCTCATGAGGATAATCTATGACTAATATAATAATCGTGGATGAGCAAGGAAAAAAAATCTTAGTCTAGATGAAACATATATTTAAAATTATTTTTAAGAACAAAATAATATTATATACAAATAGACTTAGATATAGGAGGAAAAATGGTAGATTTTGAAAATCTTAATATACATTACGAAAAAATCATATAAATGAAAATTTAGTCTCAATCTTCACAAAATATAATTTTAAAAGGAAATTATGATTTCCTAGACTATTCAAAAAATAGACATATAATAATCAAATATATAAAAATAAATTTAACATTAACAAATATTAATAAAGAAGTTATAATATTACCATCAAAATAAATATGGATACAATAAAATCTGAAAAAATACCAACATTACTTGGAATAAATCTGAAAAAAATACCAACATTACTTGGATTATATTTCTTGGGAATATAAAGCACTATATTATTTAACAAATTAATATGTTACTTTTACATATAATAGAAATCAACACAAAATTAAAAGAGATAAAAACTAGTTCATTATGCAATTACATAAATATTGAAATCATATGTAAATAATATCATATAATTTCTTACCAAACATTTATACATATTGGATCAATTATTAGTTTAGCACAAACTTATGTATTCCCTAAAAAATCATGTAAACAAACTAATGATTATAGATTAAAAATTGATATAACAAGAAGAACAACTAAGTATGATATAATTATTGAGAATGTAAAATTACAAATACAATCATATAATTTCAAAAATCACAAATGCGACATTTTATTAAAAAATGATTGGTTAACAAATTCCAATCTAATAAGTATAAGCAGTCAATATATTAGGATAATAACATCATGCAAATATAAGATTCTTTGTCCTAGACTATTACATGCATATAGATGGAAAACCTCTCCTTTAATATCAAGCATGACAAATCATGATGAGAAAGATACATAAAAAGAACCAATAAGAGCATGTACAAAAAATGATGAAAATTCTAAAAGAAATATTATCTTTATTAGAATAATATATTAGAGAAACATTTATAGAAAAGTGGGAGAAAAGTAAGATATATGCAAAAATAAAACAAAAACATGATAATCGAATAAGAAGTAAACGGATGTGGTATAATCAAAAAGATGAAGAATAATTTAAAGTACAAATAAAGGAATTATTAGAAAAAATAACTAGTAAAAAAAGTGATAGTCAATGTAGTAGTTTAGTATGGCCGGAAATCAGGCAAAAATTGAACAAAAGAAATATTATAAAAATAGTAATTTTATAACTAATCGAACAATTTCTAAATAGTTGTTAAATATAATTTTGTAACTAATTAACAATTAAAATAAGTTATTGCTAAATTGCCAGTTGCAAAAATAATACTAACTATTTCAGTAAATGGTTTTTAACTTTATAATAATTTAGTAACAAAAAGTATTATTACAATTTTGCAACATTTATATATTATTGTATAGTTATAATAATAATAATTGTTGTATATTAACATGTAATCGATTTGTTGAAAAATAGCAATCATATTATCTATTTGAATTTAGTAACTATTTAAGTGGTTATATTTTTACAATTATTTATTTATTGTTGTAGATTGACAATGGTTTGTTTGTTGGTAATTTACAATGGTTTAAATATTTTATTAAGAAATTTTATTTGATGTTATCTTGAAACAATCTTGAATGATTATAATTGCTAAATGGTTGCTACTTAGCAACAAATTTTATTTAAAAAATTGTTTCTAATTAGTTAGTACACGTAATTAATCCTATAATAATTTTGTTAACAATTTAAAATAATTCTTTCAAAAAAGTAAACTACTAACTTAATTAATATGAACCATGAAAACACCAAATTAACATTCATTTCATATGAATACCTCATGATTTGTAAGCCATCTATGCATTAAATTATGACATTTCTAACTACAAAATGATGAAACCAATTACCATTCATTTCTAATGGAAAAGTGACACATGGTTATTTTCTTGTATTGCCTATAAAGGTAAGCTAATCTTCCCATGAGATAGTTAAATTTTATTATCTCTAGGGTACTGACTAGAGAGATTATATCATGATGATCTTATTTCATTAAGAGGTTTAGACAACTAGGATGTATGTTGGTGTTAGCTAGTTATTCATTCAACTTCAGTGGTGGTAGGATGGTGCTACTCAATGCTTCAGTTAATTTAAATGGCAGTACGATAGTGTTAGTCAATTCTTCACTTAACTTAACTAGAAGTGATGGTATATGCTTCATTGGCTTTAACATGTTAATCAACCTAAAAATGCACTAAAGAAGGCAAATGATTAGAATCTAGTATGTGCATACTAGATAGTACCATAAAAATTAAATAAAAGACCATATAGCTCTACACTTAATGCAAGTTCATAATGGGAACTGATAACTGCTGAATCCAATAAATTATTTTCTTACTTCCTTCATAGAAAATATAAATTTTTAAAGTACATGGAAGAAAAGATTGATCCCAAAGGGATGGGAAATCCTTTAATCCTTTGCAAGGATTTCAAAAGAAATAAAGTGTTGCAATCATAAAAGAAGATTAAAAATGATTTAGAAAATATTTAGATGGTAAAATCTCTCAGCCAAAAGTAGAAAATTATTCATGTTCATAGCATGGTCGTTGATACATTGATCATTCCAAGACCACTCATTAAATTAGTTATTGTTGTTGAAGCAGCTTCTCATAACTAATTCCTTCGTAATATTAAAGTGATCAAGAAGTAGTTCTACAATATGGACTAGACATATGGAGAAAGCCTCGTACAAGTTTATCAATAACCACTTAAGGAAATAGAGGAACTTGATTCAAGCTAATAATAAAAAATCCTTATATTATTCAAACCAGATTGCAATAATCTATAAGGAAGATTAAAACTCTTACTAGGAATGATAACTTTTTAAGTTACCATAAACAACAAGTTAGAAAGACAAATTCATATCTAACAACTCATATAGCGATTTACCATTATTGAAATTGTATAATGGGCCCTAATTACACACTTCTAAAAATGATAGTGGTTCTATGATTTTCAGGATTAAAGCAAATAGTGAGAAGTTTAAGAAATTAAGTGTACTTAAATCTTATATGTCATAAACAATGAACTTTTGTGTTGCATTTAATTGAGAATAAAAAATAGCCTAGCCTTGCATCATTGACTTATAATACAAAATAAATGAAATAAACCTTTCTTCATAAAGAACTAAATTAAATGACAAGAGTAAGCTTCTAATAATGAACTTTCTCTATAATAGGAACAACCTCCTATTTATAGAGATAAAAAAATGAGAAATTAAATAATCAAATAATCTTCTATGATAATTTTTCTATCTCCTAAAAAAATATCTAATATGATTTCTAAACAAAAATACAAAATTTGAATTCTCAATCTTATTATATTGATGCTTGTAAGATTTGTTCTCCTTAGGCTTACAGTCGCTGCTCATAAGTAGCTTATGTTTCCAATCTTTAACTTCTTGATAAAATGTGCCTTTACCTTCCTTTTTTACTTTTTACCTAAAAATCCTATAAAATCCAAAATATCTAAAAGTCAACTATTCTAGAAGATTTAATGCATAAAATAGACTAATAAAATATCAAAAAATATGCATATTCATGTTTGATCATATTCCCTATACTTGCCAAATGCTTACCCTCAAGCATTCTAACTTCATTCCTCAATCAAACTTCCAAACTCATTTAAAACATTGTATCAAAAGACAATAGAAATAATAAGCAAAATCAACATTTAACAGTTAACCAGCTCTTCAAAACACTGAGCACCTTAATAATTGTATAATAGAATTTCATGAATCTCAACTCAAATAAAACATGCACAACCAAATATCAATTATAACCAAGTAAAAAGAATTTTTCAAATGCTAACATAAGTTAGAATAGCTTAAAACTTACCAAATACCATATACTATAATCAACATTATTAAACAAGAGCCAGTTTTTTTGTAACTTTTTCTTTTTTTCTTCACAAGGGGACTTTAGTTCGAGATGCTCAATTTGACCTTTAAGGGGTCACTCTCCTATCACTAATATCTCCATTTATAAAGGTTGTTTAAGGGGAATTAAGCCCTATCCACCTAACCTAAATAGCAATGGTGTATTTATATCCCTTAAGTGGTGTTTTTCAAATTATTGATGACCTAACAAGGGCATAATCTCCCAACATCAATATCTCTATATGTAAAGGTTGTTTAAAAGACCTAAGTATCGTACCACTCGAATCAACTAATGTTGGTGAAACCATACTTTTTATTTTTCTTTTCTTTTGCTTTGGTTTTCTCTTTTTTTTTTTGGTCTTGAAGACTTTTTAATTTCTAGTAAAATGAATATTTGGCAAAATTAAGCTTTTCTACACATGTTCCAACAAATGAAACATACAAATTATTCAAATTTTAAGACATGTGAATCTTACTCTTTAGGTTAATACCATAAAAATCCATCATACATTGCTTAAATGCCTAACATTCATCCAAGTTAACCATATAAAAATACCAATTGCAATCACTATTGCTAAAGTCTAAAGTCACAATGCAAAAATAAGAAATAAATAAGAATAAATTTTGAAAAAGATTACATAAATTTAGAAAAACTTAAAAATAGCAGATTAACAAAATAATAGTAAGAATTTAACAAAACAACAATAATACTTAGCAAAATAGTGACATATATTCCACCTCCCATACTTAAATATTACATTTTCCCTAATGTGATTCATCAATAGCAAAAAATAGAAAAATAAAAGATAGAAAGAATAAACATTGCCTTTTTTTTTACCTTATTGACATCTCAATCATCTCAATCAAGTGATACAACTCACAAACATCTACGTCAAGCTCCTTTAAGCAAATGAAGATGTATCGAATAACTTCATCCAAACTCACAACAAGCTTATCAAAATTTTTTATTGATAACAGCAAACTACTGCTACAGAGAAGAATCAACTGATGTAGGGGTAGGCTTAGGTTGGGATGTTGAAGTGAATGTTAGTGCCAATTTACCTCTCTTGAAAACTTTATCCTTACTTGGCATTGTCAGACTTAGGGGACAAAAAGTATAACCTAATTCCTCTTGTTTCCTGCATAATAATGCCATCTCGTCTAAACTAACTAGATCTAAAGGTAACATATGAAAAGCTTTATGCATATTATAAGAGAAAATATCAAACAATTATAATTTAAGTGTTAAATATGTAACATTATGTCCTAAAATTAGCCTTTTAGAGGTTGCTATAACTAACTTGAACTGTGAAGCAACAAAATAGCCTAAATTAACTTATTTCTACTCAACCATGCTCTATAGGAAAAATAACACCCCTGTAGTCACAATGCAAGGTGAATTATTTATGTAAGAGAAAGAATATGCAAGCAATTTATGCAAATAAGTCAAGGAATAGTTCAACAAGTATGAATCACAAGTTCAACTTGGGTCATACTTCTTAGGAGAAACTAAAGTTAAATTACCCTAAATAAACTTTGCATCAAACTTGTTAAGTATATCACTATAAGCATCCAAAAACTCATCAGAAATCTTATCAATAAAACCTAAAGGCATGTTAAATTGATTAGCAGAAAAATGAAATTGCTTTCCTAAAAATCTAAATTGTATCATATCTTTACTATTAATAGTTATCAATTTCTATTTATCCATGACAAAAAGTGCTATAGAACTCATATACTAGCTCATAGAAAATAGCATAATTAATTTCAAAGAACTTTTACCATACATAATTCTTAATAAAATTAGCACACTTCAAACCCAAATGCTCAATAGTTAGGAAATCAATAGACTTACCTTACTCCACTTTTAGATTAAGCATTTTATCAAATTTCTTCTTTTCTTTCTTAATAAATTGTAAATTACTATTAAGCTTTGAAACTGGAGGTGGCAACATGCATTTGGCTCTTCTTACTCTCAGTTTTGGCTTAGCGATTGCCAATACTTGTAGCATTGGTTTTACAACATTCAGCTTAGTTGGTTCAACCTCTCTTAGAACCTCTTCTGCTTTAGCCTCCTCTTCTTCCTTTTCTCTTTCATACTCTTCCTCCATGTCAAAATCAATAATCACTTTATAAAGAAGCTCTTCATTTCCTCATTAGAGTTTTCATCGATAAACCTAGGAGGGATTTATGCATAATTATATTAGTGGCCATCAAGTGGATTTTGGCTAGTAAGCATTTGAATTTTAGTGCATTAGATTTCAATCATTGATTATTAGGGAGAAGGAAGACTGCTTTTTTTACTGAGTAGAATAGTTATCTTTTCATCTTTCAATATAATTGGTTCTTTACCAAGTTGCTATCCTTTGCTTGCTAGTTGCTCTTCTCGTATTAACCTTTTTTTTGCAATCCCTAATTTATCGAATTTGGGGGTAATTAGCTTTTGCTTAAAAAAGGAAAGAGAAATTCCTAAAAAGAAAGAGAAAGTATATTAAATAAAACCCACTTACTTAATAAATAACTAATAAAGAAGAAAGAGAACATAAAAATGAAAAAAGAAATTCATTCCTCTCTTAGCAAAAACAATGCATTTTTATCTAAAGTGCCTAGCTTTTCATTCTTCCTTTTTCCTGTAACTCTAAAGGGCCAAAAATTAAAATTATTTTAAGAATTCTGAAATTGGAGGTAGAAGAAGACTTTATTAAAACAGACTCAACTAATTTTAAATAAAAGACTCATGTTATTGGCTACTCTTATAGGTATAATGGTATGAAATAATAAAAATAAAATAATAGAAAATAAAAATTTTAGTTATGGTTTTAAGTCCCAGCTCAACTTTCCTTCCTTCATTTCTTCTTTGGCAGGCAATCCAACATTATCTCAAACACTAGTTAGTTTGAAAAACCTTCATAGAATGGCTTCAATCTTGTTCTATTCACCTAAAATTCCTTTCCTAGGTTAATACTACATATCTTAATTACTCCTTGCAAGAAAATTTTATTGATTATAAATGGTCCTAACCATCTTGATTTCAGCTTCTAAGAAAATAGTTTAAGTTTAGAATTGAATAACAACACCTTCTATCTAACTATCAATTCTTTCCTTCTTAAAAATTTATTATGAAGCTTATAAGTTTTCTCCTTATAGATTTTCAAATTCTCATACACATCATTTTGAATCTCTTTTAGTTCTTAAATCTACAATTTCTTATGATTACTTGCTTTATTAACTTAAATATTACAATGCTTTATAGCTCAGAATGCTCTATGTTAAATTTTCATAAGCAAGTGACATAGTTTCCTATATACCAACCTATATAGTGACATTCCTAAAAGATTTTTGTAAACAGTTCTATACACACATAGAGCATTGTCAACTCTTAAACTCTATTCATGTTTGGTTAGGCTCACAATCTTCTACAAAATAGACTTGATTTCTCTATTTATCACTTCTTCTTATTCATTTGTCTAAGGATGATAAGTTGTTATCATTTGATGAGAAACTCCATACTTCCTAAATAGGGTAGTTATTTCTCTATTATAAAGGTTCATTCCTCAATCATTAATGATCATTTTAGGTACTCCAAACCTGTTAAACACATTTAACTTAATGAAATCTACAACCACTTTAGCATCATTAGTTCTAGTAGCCTTTACCTCCATCCACCACCTTAATATGTAACAAATAGGGAAAATGGTCTTATAGAATCCATACCCTATACATAAAAAATCTTATATACTAGAATAAGCACTTAAGGCATCTAATCTCTTCTACCTATATTTCCTGTCTTTTGGCAATTTTCGTAATGCTTACAAAATAAATATGAATCTTGATGGATAGTTGACCAGTATAAACCACTTTCTAAAACTTTGGTTGTTGTCTTCCTTAGACTAAAGTGTCCACCAAAGGCACATGAATGGCAGAACAGCAGTATTGAATTCACTTCAAATTCGAGCACACATCTCCTGATTACTTGATCAACACAATGTTTCCATAAATATGACTCATCCTACACATAATATATTGTATTGTTTCAAACCATGTCCTTTTTACTTCTAGATAATTGATCTAGCAGTGATCTAAAAATGATAAAATTAATAATGTCAGCATACCATGATGATTTTTCAAAAATTCAAAGTGCAAATTTATTTAAAAATTCATCATATAGTTCCATTAATTCTAAGAGTAGCATTCTGCTCAAAAGATCATCTACCAAGTTCTCTAATCCCTTTTTATCTCTCAATTCTGAATCAAATTCTTAGAGTAGCAAAATCCAATGAATTAATCTCGACTTAGCCTCCTTTTTCTTAAGCAAATGCCTGAGAGTAGCATTCTACTCAGATGATCATCTACTAAGTTCTCTAGTCCCTTTTTATCTCTTAATTCTAAATCAAACTCTTAGAGTAGCAAAATACAACGAATTAATCTCAACTTAGCCTCCTTTTTCTTAAGCAAATGCTTGAGAGCAGCATGATTAGAAAACACAATTACTTTTACACCTAATAAATATGAACAAAATATATCTAAAGCAAAAACCATTGCATAAAGTTCTTTTTTTTATTATCGAGTGATTGCATTGGGCACTGTCAAGTGTTCTTAACATATAATAGGTCATGTGTGGGTCTTTCCTAATATGCTATCCCAAAATTGCTCCTACCATATGATTACTCGCATTACATATTATTTTAAATGGTAATTTCCAATCAATGGTTGCATTATAGGGGATGAAATTAACATTTCTTTCAATGTATTAAACACCTTCTTAGAAGTATCATCAAAATTAAATCTGATGTCCTTTTTCAATGGTTTGTAAAGTAGTTAGGTGATCTTCAAAAAATCTTTTGTAAACCTTTTTGTAAAACCCTGTGTAGCTAAGAAAAGAATGAATTTTCCATATATTTACAAGGTAAGGTAGAGATTTGATAACATCTATCTTAAATTTATCAACTTCTATTCCTTTTATAGAAACAACATCGCCTAAGATAAGACTTTGGTCTACCATAAAATGACACTTTTCATAGTTCAATACCATATTTTTCTCAATACACTACTATAATACTTTAGTTAAATTATTAAGGTATTCATAAGATGAATTTCCATAAACTTAAAATCATCCATAAAAACCTTAATAATATTTTCAATGAAGTCTAAAAAATGCTTACCATGCAATGTTTAAATGTGGCTGGAATATTGCATAGCTTGAATGGTATTCGATTAAAAGCAAATTTATCAAATGGACAGGTGAATGTCTTTTTTTCTAATCCTCCAATGCTATTGGAATTTTGTAAAATCCCATGTATCCATCCAAACAACAATTATTTATACAAATTATCAAATGCTTGAGTATATGATCAATAAATAAAAGTGGAAAATAATCTTTTCTAGTTGTAGAATTCAACTTATGATAATCAATGCAAACTCTGCCAATTTTGAACCTAGGTAGGTACCAACTCACCATCATTGTTCTTTATAACTATTATATATGTTTTCTTCAGTACCACATATATCAGACTTACCCACTTACTGTCGGATATTGGATAGATCATACTTGCGTCTTGCAATCATATAATTTCTTTCTTCACCACCTCCATCATGATAGGATTTAATCTATGTTGGGTGACTCTTATTAACTTTCGATATAGCTCAAGTAATATTTAGTGCATGTATATCAAAAGGCTAATGCCTTTGATGTCTATAATCATCTATCCAATAGTTTCCTTAAACTTCTTTAAAATGCCTACCAATGCTTCTTCTTCCTACTCAGTAAGCTTATTTGACACAATTATTGACAATGTTTCTCATTTGCTTAGGAAAATATACTTAAGGTGATTTAGAAGTTGTTTAAACTCTAACTTTGATGCCTATATAATAAAATATAAAAGCTTAGTATGTGAAGAACTTAGCTTTGAATTATAATTCTATATTAAAGGATTTCTATTCAACTCTTTAATTATCTACAATAAGCTATCTTGCAAAATAAATAAACCCTTAAAAATTTTAGCATTATTCAAAGTTGTTTGCAACTTCTCTCCTTCATTTATTTTGAAAACCTATTGTATAATTAGTTTAATGACGTCAATACTGAACACACTAAACATATCAGAGGGATATTTCATCATGTCATACAAATTAAATTTGATTACTTTCCCATCAAACTCTATAATTAATGCCCCTTTATTGACATTAATTTTAGTCCAAGCAATGGTTAGGAAAGGTCTTCCTAATAGTAAATCAAAAGATCTTGAGGATGAATTATTGTCCATTTGAATTACATAAAAATCTACAGGGAATATCAGATTATTAACTTGCACTAAAACATCCTTCAAAACTATGATTGGGTAAACTATAGACTTGTCCACCAATTGAATAACAACTCTTATTTCTTTTAATAGACCAATATTCATAGAATCATAAATCGATAAAGGCATTATATTAATTGAAGCACTAAATCGCACAAGACATTTTTAACACCAATATTGTCCATTTTTATAAGGATAGTGAACCCACCGTTATCTTTGCATTACGATGGCATTTTTCTTTAAATCATTACAAAAACACTTTCATTAATGTTAACTTTTTAGAAACCTACTAGTTTTTTCTTGTTCATACATAGGTCCTTCAAAAATTTAGCATACCTTAATATTTATTTTATCACATCTAAGAAAGGTATATCTTTTAGAGATGTACCTAATTTTTCATGGTTCTAGTAGTTTAAAGATGAGATTTGCTAAAAACTTGGTTGGCTTGCTGATCACTAATTCTCATACCTCAAAGTCGGATGGTCACACCAACCTAGATTATAACTATTCAAAAATGGATCATATTTTTACTATGGCAAACTAAAAAATCCTCTAACTGTGTTAGCTTGTTCCTGATTTTCTTTTTGAAGCATTAGTCATATATTGGTAAGATGATTAGTTTGTGTGCAAATTTCACATGCTATAGTCGATTGGATTTTTGAAGTCAAATTATACATGATAAAAGTTAGTTGGGAAATATACATTTTGAGATTAGATGTACTTACCTCATTAACTCTTTTTAATAAATCCTATGATGATCCAAATGATTATGCATTTGCTACCATTATGGTGATCAAATTGCATGCATCTTGTATTATCTTATTAATAATCACCCCTCCGCTTGCAGCATCCATTATCTTTCTTTCTATCAATAGTAATCCTTCATAAAAATATTTGATCAAATTTTTTTTAATAATTCCATGTTAAGGGAATGAAGCATATAGTCTTTTAAATCTTTTCCAATATTTATAGAGAGTTTTTATATCCTTTTACTTGATAGCACATATGTCTCTCTGGATTTGGGTATCTTTTTTAGTTGGAAAAAATTTATTAAGGAATTATCTAACCATTTCATTCCATATAATGATCATCCTAGATGGTAAATAATAAATCCAATCTTTCATTTCATGTGCAAAGGAAAAAGGAAAAGCTCTTAGTTTAATCTATTCAAGGTTAACACCTTACAATTTCATTCCATTACACACAATATATAATTATTTCAAGTGTTTATGGGGGTCCTCATTTTCTAGTCCATGAAATGTGGGTAACAACTATATTAGTCCAAATGTTAATTTTAATGAAACTATTAAATCCTCATATGTTATGCATAAATGAGTTTAGTTGACAGGTGTAATAGCCAATTATCTTAAAGTTTGTTCATTATTAGCCATGGTAACTTCTTATATACTTTCTATCTATATTTTCATCGATTCTTTCTCCTTGTTCATTTGAATTTTTTGATATAGAAGCTAATTTTAAAATTTTTACCTCTTTCCTCAGTCTCTTTGTAATCTTTTCAATTTCAGTATCAAAGCTTAAATTTCTTATGGAAGATCAAGTAATAAACAAGAATTAAAAATTAAAAACCTTCCCCAGCAACGGTACCAAAATTTGATAGGTGTCAAATGCAACACATTAATTCACTATTTCCTTTATAGAAAATATAAATTTTTGTAATACATGAAAGAAAAGTTTGATCCCATAAGGACCAGAAATCCTTCAATTCTTTGCAAGTATTCTAAGACCACTGACTAAATCAATTATAGCTCTAAAAGCAGCTCTACAATCACTTCTAGCTATTGAGTAGACATATGGAGAAGGCCTCTTACAAGTCTATCAATAATTGTTTAAGGAACTAGAGGAACTTAATTCAAGCTAACAACCAAAAATGCATGTATTGTTCAAGTTAGATTGTGATAATCAATAAGGAAGATTAAAACTCTTATTAGGAACGATACCTCCTTTGGTTACCATAAACAAGTTAGAGAGACAATTTTAGATCTATTAACTCATATGACGATTTACCATTATTAAGTTTATACAATACGCACTAATTACAAACTTTCAAAAATGATAATGGTTTTATAATTTAATCAAATAATGAGAAGTCTAAGAAATTAAGTTTACTTAGATCTCACATACCATAAATAATGAACTCTTATGTTGCTTTTAACTAAGAATCAAAATAGTCTAGCCTTGCATCATTGGCTTATAACATAAAATAGATAAATTAAACCTTTATTGATGAAGAGCTAAATTAAATGACAAGAGTAAAATTATGGTGATGTACTCTCTTTATAATAGGAACAACCGTTCCATTTATAAAGATCAAAATGGAGAACTTAAATAATTAAATAATCTTCTAAGATAATATTTATATATCCTAAATAGATATCTAATATGATTTCTAAATAAAAATACAAAATTTGAATTCTCAATCTCGTCAAACTGATTCCTATGAGATTTATTCTCCTTGTGCCCATAATCATTGGTCATAAGCAGCTAATGTTTCTAGTTTCTTGATAAAACATGTCTTTTACCTTCCTTTTTACTTTTTACCTAAAAGTCTAATAAAATCCAAAAATATTCAAAAGCCAATTATTCTAGAAGATTTAAAACATAAAATAGATCAATAAAATGTTCAAAAATGTACATATTCATGTTCAATTAAGAATCAATTATTTTTAAACATCATATAATTGTTGAAACTCAAGCCATTGATCCTGATCTTAAAGACTCTATCATACAAGATCTTGACTTGTTTTTATAACATAAAAAGTATTTTCATAATAAAGGTAGAGTTTGGAAAAGACGCATCCACTTAGAAATTGTTACCATTGCATATCATATCCACATACTTAGCATATTTTAGTGCATCGATCATATGTATGGTAGAATGAATAAAGCATGCTTTTAAATAGAATTATTATATGAAATGAAAAGTGAATGTTTAATGATGAGAAATTATGCTAAGTTGATGAAAGAAAAGAATTCTAAAGGTAAATGTTGCATAGAAAGTGTCAAATGTGCTTAAATGAGACATTTGGGGAAAATGCTATATTGCATAAGATGATGATTGTGATGAATGCCCAATGAATTCTTAGTGTACATGCTTCTAGGTGTGATTATGTTAAGGAATACATGCATATTATGGATTAGTATATGTATTGAGTATTAATTTGTACATATATTACATATGTATCATTTCATGGAATGTTGCTCTAATGATTAAGGCTTATAGCCATAATGAACACAATGTGGAATAATGGTTTTATGCTTAATAAGTGAGTATGTCATATGTATGCACATGTATGAGTATGTATATGTATTATTATGGTAAGATATGCAAGGTGGTGATAAAGTAAAGATGATTATATAAGTAAATATGAATTGAAGATGCAAATTTGGTATGCTTTTGTTGAATGCCATAAATGAAACTCTATGATGGAATTTATATGTATAAAGTGATGCATTGGCATGTTTAACATATTATTATATGATAAAGTATAGTTTAAAATGTTTAAACACAAGTTAAAGTAAAGTTAAAAGTAATGGTATGTTAAATGGTAAGCTAGGATACAAATGACATTTCATGGAAAGTTAAGGTTATTATTGAAAAACTTTATATGTATGATTTATGCCCATGTTACCATGATGAATGGTAAGTGCATTCTTATGAAAGCATGACCTAAAAATGATGTAAAAATAAGTATTAAATGAAGAAGAAGTAAATTGAATTAAGTAAGGTAAGATAAGTATGTAAACTATCATGTTTTGATTGGTCAAATTTTAAAGTGGTCAAAATTTGGTCTTATATCACCTAAGGAGGAAACATAAGACAACTTTTTATTCTTTCACCCTTCAACTTATGGCTTCTTTCTCTTCTCCTTCTCCTTTGCATCTCAACTTAGAGAAAAACACTCTTTCAAGGTAAAATCATGCAAAGAATTTGGTTTCATGCTTCCTTTTGTGTTCTATGCACTTTATATATGATTTCTTCTTCTCTATATGCTTTCTTACATGCTCAATGAAGGAGTGAGCTACTGTAGGGTTTTGTTAATTATCTGCAAATGAAAGAATTTGATTGAATGATGAAAGAATAATGAAGTAAGGTTGTTAATTTGATGTTATGCATAACTAAATGAGTTTCTATTTTAATATATCAAATTTGTACTAAACCCTTACTTTTATTACTTGAATCAGTCACTTTAATTACTTTTTAAAGTGTGTGAATTATGATTAATAGTTTTTCTAAGGTTTGGTATGCTTAAATGTTGATGGAAAGATGATTATGCGTGTTGGTAACTTGAAATTTAACTTACTACCTAACTTGGGAATATTTTGGGTTTCATAATTTTAGGGGGTAGAATGTAAAGCCCTTGATTTTGTATGAAAACATGATTTATTAATGTGTTTAGATGTTGAAAATGAGGTTTTATTGCATGTAAATGTGAGTTATGGTGTGAAAATGCTAAAAGGTTCATTAGTGGGCAACAAAGCATGTACTTTATATATATTTTGTGTATTTGACCTTTAAATATGGATATGTGCCTTGTATGTTGATCAATTGGACTTGAGTTTGTGTGTAACATGTATATGTATGCTTGCATTTAGTATGGTATGATCTTGATGTGGTTTGGAAATCAAATGGTTAAGGTATGCTTGAAGACACTAATAAGGTAGCTTGTGCACCTTAATGTGCAAGTTGTGTAACATTGTGTATTATGAGAGATGTGAATGTATGATTGCCAATATGAATACATTTCTTATATATAGGACTTGTGATAACATGTTCATGCATTAAAAGTGACCATATGACTAAATTATGATAGGGGTAAAAATGGTGCAAGTTCATGGTATGCTGAAAATGTGTATTTTAGTGCATTTCGACAGGCTCTTCTAAGGCATGCAGCCTTTTAATGTTTGGCGGCCTTCATAGATGAAATAATTTGCATACTATAGCTTAAATTAAGCCTTGATGAGTCTAGTTTCTAATGTTATATGGTTTGTCTATGTTAAAGGTCAAGAAGATTGCTTAAAAATTCAATTAGTCTAAGTATGCATAGAAATGGTATTTGCATTTTCTAGTTTCAGCAAGTTTGAATTACATGCCATAAATGTGTAAGTTTTGGTACTTTTTTTGCATGGTTTAATACCTTGAGATGTGCATGAGATAATAGACCAAAAATGTGTCATTCACGATTCATAATATGGTCATCAGGGGTACATAATGACCTATGCATACTAAGTGAAAAGAGAAAGAAAACATGCAATAAAAATGACCAAATAAATAGTAACATGACTTTTATGTTTCAACATCGTAATGAATGGACATTCTAAGCCCCTAAAATCAATGCTATACACACTTAGGCCTTATAATTTTTCATAATACACAAGAATATGCACTTAGAGGCATGGGGTAAAGTTAATGCTATATGTTCACACATGATCATGATAAGTCTTATGTATGCTTACATGTTCTAAATACTTGATTTACATATCAATATGCATATGTATGACTTATACATGCACTTGTACTTGAATGCAAAGGTGTGTAATGGTGTGTATGGAGATAATAGCTAACCATATATGTAAATGGAAGTCAATGATGCATAAACACACTAAATACATGGTATCATGGTTAAAAGACTCAGGTTGGTCAAAAGGCGTGCATAACCTCTAAATGCAAAGGATGAAATGTTATGAGATGATATGGTGCTTATATGCTCATTATGAACCAAAGTTGAATACTAATTACATGTCATGAATGATTATGAATACTTAAAAATGATAAGTCAAGTTTAATACATGAATGACTTTACTAAGTGAATGTAAATTGGAAATGTTATAGGTTTAACGAACGAGACTCATACTTCTCCATGAGCTATCGATAAGGGTAAACGGTAGCAGGTTTGTGCTAGTATTCCATGACCAATAATTGGTCTTTTAAAGGAACTTTTCATAAAAGTATGATGATGTATGACTTATTAAATGTTCATAGCATAGCATAATGCATACATACACATCATATCATGTACATTCATGCATTCCTACATAAGCATGGCACAACATGATAATGAGGAGGTATAAGGAAGAGATGGTTACAAAGCTTGAACAAAATTTGTTATTAATATGTACTAGGTTACAAAGTTGGATTTTTAT
Organism: Dalechampia spathulata; assembly: GCA_948192965.1. Classification (NCBI taxonomy): domain Eukaryota; kingdom Viridiplantae; phylum Streptophyta; class Magnoliopsida; order Malpighiales; family Euphorbiaceae; genus Dalechampia; species Dalechampia spathulata. The sequence goes on from CANYBF012035981.1 coordinate 22,353, forward strand.
ATGGAATCATAAAGTTATACGTATATATATATATGATATGTCCCTATGAGAACTAGAGGTACTGGTACATTATGTCATAGGTATACGTCTCAACCCTCGATAAGGACCTGTGCAGCACTCATGTAAGACTCTTCCTACACAAGCCAGCCTTTCAACCCTTGTGAATAATCCGTTCATGATCAAGCAAGGCTTCATATATGAATGTCACAGGCATTATCGACTCAATTAAAAGAGTTCAAGAGCTCTTTAGATAACATAGGTACCATACGAGAGAAAGGTATACAGAAATATGAACGAGGCATAATTATTAAATAATCTATCTACTTGTTTTATTAATTCAATATGATCGATACAATGATTCAATAATCCCACTCTATGTGTAGGTAGGGGGAATATCATACACTAAAGACAAGCATAGCGAGTATTGGCTATCATGCCTAATTCCTGAACATCACCTAAGGCTGACTAGTCACTACCCCCTAAAGAGCATTAGGAGTATAGTTAGGTGTGGTAGGAGGAGACATCAAAGTGTTTGAGCCATCATACTTTCAATATACATAAATTAAATTTAGAAAATACAAAATATCTATTCTACCCTTGATGGAAAACCTCCACCCCTTACACTTTTCCCCACTCAAATGATCGACTATAACTTGGGAAAAGTTATAATCATAAGTTCAAATGTAAGGAGGTTCGAAGAAGCACACTCTATCTTCAACTTCATAGATTGACATCACTTGCATTGAAAATCTCATGTTCATTATTGTGATTATTGATCAGTACCCTTGTAACACAAACTAAGGTGTGCTATTAGCAACATCCTCCTTGTTGTCGATATGGCATGAACACCCTTAAGTGGCTAAAGAATGTCAAGGTACGATCTCTCCACTGTCACAACTTCGAACTGGCATCTGACTCCTCTGGCTTGTTGATCATTAATACTTTATCAACAGCTTTGAAAATTATTGTCTATAGCTTGCTTGTAACTAGGAAACTCCTCAGTCTCCTTGCATTAACACACTTCTCATTTTTGTAAGTTAAAAACAACAACATACTTTGTTGAAAATTAGAATCACGAGGACACTCTTCCATTCCTCTACACAACAATAATCACTTAACTCTCAACAATATAACAATTTAGATATTAAAGATATGAAAATGACTTATCTCTTATAAGAACCATAACTTATCCTTGCACACAATGACCATCAGGGATGCTATTGAACTTAAGACTTCAAGCTTCTACATCTCTCCCACTTTAGCCAACCATTCCACTCCATACAAGGAGAGTATGTTGGTACCTGCAATTGCCTCCTTATGAGTGACCTCAAGTTTTATTGGTCAACCCAAAAAGAGGGAAAAATTCATAAATAAATTACTGTACCACCATAGAGCAATGTCATTTTTTTTCTTATAATAAATTACTCTACCACTGTAGAGCAATTCCACATCTGATAAACACATTGTTAGCACATTCACTTGGACTAGCACAACCTCAAGTATAATCATTCACTCCACTAGTGCCTCAGTATAGGCTAGCTAATATGTTTTTTTTTTCAACATAGTTTGAAATCCATTATTTCATTTTTGAAAACACCTTAATGCACATATGATGATCAACCTTTCAAATTTACTTTCCATTGCACAATTCCATACTCATACAATCTTGAAATAATTTGAACAGTTTGGAATAGAATAGTCCTATATCTGCCTAGCTTTAAAACTGCCCAAACTATTCTCAATTGTATAGCATCACACTTGTGCAATCTCAATCCATCAAGATTGTATTAGTTTAGGCTCTGATACCAAGTATCATGGGTATAAATCTCAACCCTCGATAGAGACCCATGTGGCTCTCATATAAAACTCGTCCTACATAAGCTAACCTTCTAACCCTCATGAATAATCCATTCATGATCAAGCCAGGTTTCATATATGAATGTTCCAGGTATTACCAACTCAATTACAAGAGTTCAAGATCTCTTTTGATAACATAGGAATTATACAAGAGAAAGGCATATAGAAATATGAATGGGGCATAATTACTGAATAATTCATGTACTTGTTTTATTAATTCAATATGATCAATACAATGATTTGATAATCCCACTTCGTGTGTAGGCATGGGGGAATATCCTACACTAAAGATAAGCCTAATGAGTGTTGGCTGTCATGCGTAGTCCTCGAACATCACCCAAGGCTGACTAGTCACTCCCACTTAAAGAGCATTAAAAGCATAGTTGGGTGTGTAGGAGGAGACATTAAAGTGTTTGAGCCATCACACCCTAAATATACATACATTAAATTTTTTAAAATACAAAATATCTATTCTACCCTTGATGGAAACCTCCACCCCTTACACATTGGACCCAGCAGAGGATTGTGCATAATCATAAAAGTAAAGGAATTGATATAGGAAAAATAGAGGGAGAGTATAATTCATCATTGCATTCTCAATAGCATATTCTATCATATGTTACATGTTTTATAGATGGAATTAAAGTGCAAAATGTTACAATTTGATGTTTTAAAGTCACACTATACTTAATTATGAATGTATGATGTTTATATGACAAATTTCATAGGTAAAGAGCGATATTGGATATGGGTGACAATAGTTACTTAATTATCCAACTATGTTTATATAGGATATGATAAATACTAAAATGATATGTTTTATGCTAAAATGGTTTTTTATATGATATTAATTGCTCATTATATTGCTTATTATCATTTTTACTAGCACTAATAGGATGTTCTCAACTTTTTTCATTTGATGAACGTAGGTATTAGTGCCATAGGAGAGCACACGGGTTAGTGGTGTCAACAGCAGGTCCAGAGGTTTAGCTGGACACTGTGGTAGAGAACTTGGACTTTCAATGCAGACTCCTATGCCTTGGGATTTGTGTAACTTTCTCTTGTGTTTATTTTGATAGTAAAATAATTGTATTATATGACATATGTAATTATCACGATATCACTAAGGGCTTTTAAGATCAAATGATATAACTTTGTATGGTTCTACTATATGGTTTTTGTATACATCATGTTTTACCTATAAGACAAGTTAAATGATTATGATTTATTATGACTCATGTATATAAGATTGTTAATGCTTATAACTTGTGCACCTAAGCATGTTTAACACTATCATAGCTCAAAACATAAAGATAGGTTTTTAAAAAATTAAGCATCCCTTATAAAGTAATTATTAGTTTCCTAACTTAGGAGATCTGCAATTACACTACGAAAGCATGTCTCATAGCTTGGGGTGTGACATTACATATTACCTTAAGTTTCAAATTTATGATCTTTAGCTTCAAGCTACAAGGATTGTATCAATATGGTTGTAATTCATGACAAGATAGGCATTAGAAAGGAAGGAAAATATTCTAAAATAAAAAAAAAAGAAAAAAAGAAAAAAAGAGAAGAAGATAATATTAGTCTATTATATATACATCCCCTAATCATTACATAAGTAAGAGATATATATAAGAAGGTTATATATGTAAACTATGAGTTATCTGTTAGTCTGTTAAAATGTGTTTAGCAGTAAAAGGTGAGTTTTAAAACTTTTAAAACATGTTAATTAAGTAGATCTAGGCAATCATCCATATAGAACACGCATAAGAGAAGAGTTCATGATAAAAGAGCGAGTGAACTTACTTTTAACCGATCTCATTCATTATTTTTCATCTAAAAAGTTATAGCAAACTTTTCAATCCCCAAACTAGAGGGTCTCTAAACTATCCACACAAGTAAGAAGGAATGGTTAGTAATCAAATTACTAGTTTTTATTTTAGAGACTAGTAAAAATAAAATGAAAGAAAAGAGGATGATGGATGATTGTGGGATTTGGCTTTCTATTTTGATCTTGATCAAAACCAAGTTCTTCTTCTTCTCCAAGAGCTTTGAATGAGGCTAGAAGAGAGAAGCGAAGGAGGCAACCAAAATCTCTTTTATTTCTTATAACCTTAAAATTTGTGTCACATAACTTATTAAAAGCTAATTAGGTTTTTGGGTTACTTAAGTCATATGCATGTGTATGTGTATGACTTAAAATCCCTCTTGAAGTACATGATAATCATATGCCCTTTCCTTCTAACTTATAATACATGAATAAGTCATGTGACACTCATATATTGACCAAATCATGTCCAACCCCGTATATGGTGTCATGTCATTCGGCTGCGTAACATGCTCTCATAGAATAATTATTAACTTCCCAACCGAGAAAGTTAATAATTAATCTACAAAGGATTTCATACATTCCATAGAAATTTTTTTTAAAAACATCCATATTACTTATATACAAACCCATTATCAATATTACATTTTTACATAGTACTTTTCATATACAAAATTTATAAGTTTATCACTCTTAATTTATTTTTTGCCAAAGCATTTTATTTATTTAGTTGCACAATCATTTCATAATTCAAAAGTCTGTAAGATAGTTAAACTTATTACTAATATTCTATGGGTAAGTCCAGCTGCTTCACTGATGATCCGGTTTTGTGACTTTGCTTGGTCCTGTGTTTATCAATTGACAAATACTGAGTATAAAACTCAGTGGTGCTAGTGTAACAAATATCACACATATGCAAAAAGATTATTTAACATGTCAACATATTAATATTTTACTCTTAATGACAGGTCATTAATTAAACATTGCTCCATTACTATTCATAATTATAATTTCTCCATAAATACGGTTATGCACAATTACCATAGTATTTATCATTTCAGATACCATTATCATGATCGTGTGTCGTGCATATTTATACATATGCATATGTCACGCAATCTCCCTTATTTCTGATCACATCATTAGTATGCGTATTTATTGGGTCTTCCATTTATGTCTTTTTAATGGTACCACAATCATATCTCATATAATACATAACCATTTTTAATTTGTTCTTTATCAAAAATTTCCTTTATTCATATATTCCCATAGGAATTTATTCATTTAACGCAGTAATAATCATTAAACATATTTCTCGTATCAATATATCTTTCTTTCTTCCTTATGTCACCATGATATGCTATGTCATGTTTAATGATTAATGCATTATGTATATGCTATGTTTAGCAATTATAAAATCATATTATATCGTAATTATGTAATACGATTGCATTACCAACCAATGCCTCTTTGATCAATAAATGATCGAGGACTTCAAACATACTAGCACAAACCTGGTATATCCTTTCCTTTGTTAATATCCTTGGGTGATTTGTGAAGATTATCCACTGATTTACCTAATTCAAATCAATATTAACCTTTTATTAATAATTTAATTCATCTTTAATCATTCTTATAATTATATACAATTGAATTATTCAATCTCATATCCAAATCGATTAATAATATTTATTACTAAACAGTTGATCTTAGTAATATCTTTTTACGTTTCAAAATATATTTAATCTAAATTAATTTGATCATCATTTTCTATTTAATGTTACTTACTCTTTAGTTCCAACATCAATAAATTGTTTAGTATCTTAACAATTACCATGTTACTATTAATTTGCAAATCTATCATCAATTTTATGTTAATTATATAATTATATAACCAATCTTGTTCTATTATAAATTGCTTCTTATTACTTTATTATAACCACATTTTTATAAAACAGTTTATAACATTTAATTATGTCATATTATTATTTTTATATTTATTATAATGAAAAATCTGTACACAATTTATGTTGTTTATTTCTTATTAAGAACCAATATCTGTTATTTAAAAATTAGGTTCTTATCTTATTCTTAATGTATGAATATATAAGTATTTTATCAAACAGGTAGTATTTAATCACCTATTTACTAAACTATTTGTTATTTAAGCACTAATTTAGAATTTATAACTTGATTTAAATCCTGCTAAAAACCAGTTGCTATTAAAACATAAAATAGTATAACAGACTTAATTATATAATATTTTAATTCTGTTGACATCATAATACTAAATGCTTAATAATTTCCTGATCATATACCTGAATAAATACTTTGACAATATTCCTGATTATTCTTAATTTCTTTTATCTGTTTAGATTCTATAATATATTAGGCACATAGTGAGAATATCCAGTATCATAATTCATAAATCAGGTATTTAATAACTCTTAAATAATTTCCTAATAACATATTCCTTAATAAACCTCATATCATAAAACCAATTAACGAATTTACTAGTAACTTTTAATTAATCCCTTAATCTGTCTTATTTTGTAATATCCAAAACTTATATCAATTCATACTTAAACTTATGTAAAACTTCATGGCATATTCTTAATTAATTCTTTACTTAACCATTTCAACTTAAATTCCATCTAACCTTTAACTTATATATTCATTGAAATCATTTAAGTATATTCACTAAATATCTTAACTGTTACTTACCGTTATAGATATTACTTGTTAATCTATTAATCTATGATCATCTTATTTCTATTCAATTAATAATATCTTTAATCCGACTCCAATAATTATCATACTTATATTTTACCAATACCAAGTACTGTTATTACATAATATGAAAACAATTACCAACTCAAATTATTTCTATCAGTATTTAAACTTAAAAAACTTATAGAAAACCTTTTCCATAATTCTATCTTTAAACCAGTTAATCATTGAAATAGTAATATTTCCCCACTTAAATTCTATTATAAACATTAAATCATACCCAGAAATAATTGCATATAACTTATATTACTTCCTTAAACAATAATTTATGTCATGTGGCTTAATATCACCAAAAATTCATTACGTAAGTATAAACATCGATCAATCTTTACTTACATAATTCCTGATTATATTTCATTTATTCTTAACTTAAGTATAGGTCATTAATCCTTATATTATATTTGAAGATATTTAGTTCAATCAATCATATAAACCTAAATCAATAGAATCAATATATTAACATATGTTTATACCTTACTACTATCTTAACTCATTATTCTGTCTATCAATAATTCTCATATAATACCATATTATTGATTTAATAAACTGCTTAAAATCATTGAATATGCTTAAACAATTACTCATTTAAATCCATTTATACTATATAACCTTATACTCTAATTTAAATTAACATTCTTTGTTTTTCATTAACCCACTTAATACTATTTATCAAAACTTAATTAAACCTTTAAAATACCATTTACATGCTTAACTTGATATCCATTTTAATCTTTTATCATGACATGGTCAAACATACCATAAGTTTAATACTTAACTTGTTAATTTTATCTTACTTCCATATGACCTTATTTTACTTAATATCAACCTTAACCATCATATTAATACTTCTATTTATCTTTATTTATGTTTTATTATCATTATATTCTTAAATTAAACTTAATAAAATCAATATTAAATTATTTTTAAAGTTCATATATTTAAAAATAGACATTAGGCTTTAATTCACCAGTTAAGCTTACGTTATGTCCAAATTTTGTACTTGTACCTTAAGCTTCTTTTTATCTCATCAATAAAAATTTCATTTAACCTTAATTAGAAGTAAATTTATTCAATCATACTTAAAATTTATCATAAAATTTGAAATTATTAAGTTATAAACTCTTAAAGTGACATTAAGCCATAAATCATCCTTTTTAACTTATCTTAAGCTTGGTTTTCCTTTGTCTTCTTTATTAATAATCTTCTGTTTTTAGTAAATTAACACTTAAACCACATTTTAAGCTTACCAACCATTAACATGTTCATTGAGTGATTTGGCAAAAAGAAGAAATCAACACAACACACCTACACAAACCCCTTAATATTTTATTACTTGTATTTTACAATCCTAAACCTTCTAATCATCAAAATAAAAACAAACTTAATAAAATATACCATATATCATTTGGAAAAAATCTAAATCCTATCAAAAATTCATCAAAAAAGTAGATACAACACTAATTCATACTTACCAACTCACCTTTTTAACTCAACAATTCAAATTTTCACTTAAAAGCAACCTCCCTTGAATATATGCTACAGATTTGTATGTTTCTTCACCTTTTGACTTTCTCTATGTAGATCTACAACTTAAAACCACATGCATGCACTAAAATAAAGTATATCTGACCATAGAAAGAAGCTTTAGTTCATAGAATTTTTGGTTTATAACCAAATCACTAAAAACTTATGAAATCTTAACTTACTCTTGTAGTACTTTAAGAAAAGAGTTTTGGTCACTCTTTTAATGGAAGAAACATGCACATATTTGACCTCAACTTGAAGATCCAACACTAGATTAGCTTAAAACTTGAAAAACCAAGCAAAAAGAAGAGGAGAGCTTGCAGTTTTTGCTTGCTTGAAGGATACATGCGCTTTCATGAAGAAACAAGAAGAAAATGGATATATCTTGTCTTGTACTTAAGCCTTTTTCTTAAAACTTGTAAGATTTATGAAGTTTTAGAAGAAAAATGGAGGATGAGTGAAGGAAGTGTCAGTTGCTTACAAGAAAAATGGAAAAACTAGGGTTAAGTCAAGAAGAAAGAAGATAAGGAAGAGATAAGATGAGAAATGAGAGGTTATGAGAGAAAGATGAAATGTGTAGGATGGGGATTTCGGCCAGATGGGATTTGGATAATCATTTAAGTGAAATGAAGTCCAAATAAGGGGAAAATTTTGGCTGAATTCATTCCATTTGGCAAAATTACCATTTTGGTCCCTAAAGAACACCTAACCACCCCTTTTAGCCCCTAAACTTTAATCTTTTCTTAAATTTATTTTTAAATCCTCCAATCATAACTTAAATTTCATATTAATCAATTAATTTACACTTTAATACATTATTTTTTTTATTACAAATACCATCCATCAATTCTCCAAACCAATTAAATTAATATTCCTACACTTTCTCTCCATCCACTAACACCACTACTTTTCCAATTACCTATACACTTTTACAAATACCAATCCCACTTCCATTTAATTATTCTATTTAAAATATATT
>CANYBF012036230.1:0-16678 GCA_948192965.1 Dalechampia spathulata
GGAAACTCATAGAATAGATCTCCACCACCCGAACCCAATCTCTGAAGGGTTTAACTAGCACTCATGCTATGGGTCGGTTGGACCAATTCGGAACCATCCGGTGGCGACTCCCTTGCGACTCTTTTGAGTCCGTATCATTCCCTAAGGGAACCCCTTAGGAAGACCGCGCTTTTCGCTCCAAGTGCGCTCCCCGGTCCGTGACTTTCGCAAGCCTCGCTCTGGGCCCCGACAGAAACCGGCGCTCACACTAGTACTTGACTACCATTGGTCCTAGTGAACTATACCCTTATACTGCAGTTGCGACCCGTATTCTTGTGGTGGCGTAATTACAATTCAAGGATTATAAAATTTAAAACTTGTTGAATTATTATGCACATTAATTTAGAACTATTTATACACCAACATATTTAACCATTAGAAATTTTCATAGAGCTAATAAAAAATTATGAATATATATTATTAAAATAAAAAATCATAATATATTAAATAAGTTACATCAATGTTAATATTGGATATTTAATTTATTTTCAATTATGAATTTCAAAAATTTAATATTAATTTTACATGACATAATCTTACAAATTATTATTAAAAGTATTAATTAAAATTATTTTATTTCATATATTTAGGTTAAATTGAAAATTTTCTTTTTAAATTAATATATAAAAATATTTTTACATAAAAAATATTATTATTATTATTATTATTATTATTAGTATTATTAAACTAAAAGTCACAAACACTACAACCATTAATAATCTTAAACATCATAATTTTCAATTTTAACAATTTGATTGGTTAACTTTCTATTTATTTTTAATAATATCAAAAATTTTATAAATATATTTGAAATCCCAAGTGTGGATGGCAACCCAAAAATCAAAAAGAGTTGAAGAGAGGAAAAATGGAACATAAGAAATTTATAATGGTTCGGCCAACAAATGCCTACATAAACTTACCCAATCAAACAACTTAGGTTTCCACTAAAGCAATATATAAATACAACAAAGAATTCTTCTTATAAAAATTCAATCTCAAGTGTTTTCCCAAGGCTCACACTAAACCCTTATAAGAAGTGTTTTCGCAAGGCTCATACTAAACCTCACTCAATCACAATCCCTTCCTATCTCTCAAAACATAACCCAAGAGAAAGAACAACAAGGATTGGAAACCCATAAATCCTTTTCAAAGGATTTATGTCACATCCTAAAACGAGCACCCACTTTGCATCCATGAATTGATTGATATGTCTTGTTTTATATGTTATAAGTGTGATATTGATATGAAATTATGTCAAAGATGGAAATTATATGATGTGATAAGAGTTCCATGCTATGATGTTAAAATGAAAATTTTGATGAAACCACTAAAAATGGGCCCATTAAATGGAGATAGATTGATGAATTTAGTATTGAAAACACTTTATATTATTAAATAAGTATGTCTAAGATGATTGATTTAACATAAGTTTAATAATATAGAAAAGATAGTATAATAAAATTTGGAATTTATTTATGATGTCATAATGATGTCATAAAATAGTAAAGATGATATCATAAATATGGTTTTTAAGGTATTAAGAAATTAATAATTAAGTATTAATAAGGAATTAGTAAAAGTATTAAGAAATAGTATTTAAATATATATTTGACATGTGATGAAAGGATATAATATAATATTATAATATAAAGAATATAAAATGAATTAAATATTGAATATGTAAGTAATAAATATATAGATATATGAAAATAAATAAGATAGTGGGATGTTAAATTAATATATTATAATGAAAGTGGGATAGAAAAATGTGTTAGTGGAGTTTTAAGTTAATATATTATATTGAAAGTGAGATTGACAAATGTGTTAGTGGTGTAGGAAGTTGTGTTAGTGGATCTAGAGAGAAATAAAATATTAGTATTTAGAGATAGTGGAAAAAGATGAGGAATATTATTTTAAGTATAATTATGTTATGGATGTATAAAAAATAGTATAATTATGTTATGGATGTATAAAGAATAGTATAATGGATCATATATAATTAAGGGATCGTATGCATGCTATAAAATAGTTTTTGAATATATAAAAAAAAATTTCCGCATTTAATCATAAATGATTGAAATTGTAGGATAATTATTGATTTTCTTGAGTAGAGAATTAGTAATCATGCTACAGGAGCATGTTACATAGCCGAAAGATGTGACAATTTACAACTCAAGAAATCAAGAAATACTCAAGAATACATAAAATGTATTTGACAAAGAAAATGATGATTGTAGATTGATTTCCTACCTTCAATAAGGTTAATCTATACTTATATAAGCTATTTTAAGCTTATATGACCGTTGGGGATGCATTAAATGCAAAATAGAGATGTTATTTAACTTTTTCAAAAACGTTGAAAAATACATATTTCGATCCGTATGACCGTATGCCTTCCGGTACGCCCGTACGATACCTAAAATATAACTCCAAAATAAGTGCGAAGCTCACATACAGCCTACCAAACCAAATGGTACGCCCGTACCATACATAAAAGCACTCAAAACTTCAATAATTTTCATAAAACATTATTTTGTAATAGCAAAACCAAGATCTAAAACCCCAAGGTCCAACAATATTATTTTTGAATTATTTATTCAACTTCTTAATATTTACAATTGAATTTATTTAACCTAAAATAACAAATTACTAATAATTCAATAATAATAATAATAATTATTATTTTTATCAAATTTCATTACACTTTATATTCATAATAATATAAATAAATGGTTTAAGGTAATTAGATAATAGATTAACAAATGTAATAAAATTTGTTATATAAATATTTAATATTAATTATTAATATATATTTGATATTAAATTAAATTAAATTAAATTATTTTTAATTAATATTTTATGTATAATATGAATACTTATAAATTCATTATTATTATTATTATTATTATTATTATTATATCAAAATAAACATAACAATTAATTTTTATTTTTATTTTTTTCAAATTCAAGTAAAATAAGAAATTTTTAATTTTATCTTTTATTTTAAATATATATATGTTCAATTGTGTATCTTAGCTCCTTACTATCTATTTCTACTGCAATATTTATTTCCTTCATCCCCCACCACACAAGGTAGACCTTACTAACCATTTCATTGCCATGTCTATTCTCCATTGCATGTACCTGCCTTCCTCTCTGGACTATCAGAACACTAATTCCGTTCTACCCTATTCCCCTTTAAATCCTTCTTATTCCTCTTTACGAACACGCCGATTTCATTGCGCAGCGAAGCGAACAGGAAAGCAAAGGTATCCATCAGAGAAAAAGAGGCTTAAACTAAAGCATAAAGGGACACTGACTGGTGTCAAGGACAAATTCGAAGGCATTTGGAGACTTTCCAAGCTTTCTGTTTCTGTACAAAATGATCCTGGCAAAGACTTTTTCGGAGTCTCTGATGGATTGCTTCAAGCAATTGCTAAAGCTATTGAATTCCCGGTAATTTCGAGGTTGTTTTTTCTTTTTATACAAAAATTTTGAATTGGAAAGGAAATGTATGATTTTGTTTGTTTTTTCTTTTCTGGTTTTAATTATTTTCTTTACAGGTTGCTTCTATGCTTCCGGCAGAAGCATTTACAGTGGTTCGGAAGTCTTTTGATGCCCGGAAGGTTAGTTTCGAACGGAGATTACATTATTAACTGTTTTTAGTTATAATTAAATTCAGGCGAGGTTTGGAAGAAATCATGCACAAGGATTTCAGTTCTTGCAATATGGCATGATTTCATTTTTCATTTTCGAAAATGACTTTCCTTTATGAAAAACGTCAAAAATACACAATACTAGTAACTGATAGATTTCGATTTGAATGGATTCTCGTATCCTTGAACTTTCAGAATACCGACAGGATTCTAATATTTGAATACATTAGATGCAATAATTTATCGTATGATATTTTTATGTGATTCCTTTCTCTCAAAATCATACTTTTCTTTCCCTTTAATGATGAACGAGTCCAATTCTAGCCACCTTGAGCTTTCCAAGCATGAGATTTGGCTAGATAGAATTCAGTTGAACTGAGATTTACTTTTTAATTTATTTTTTAAGGTTTTCCTAACTTGGTTTTGACATACTATTTTTCAGATGCTGAAGGAGCCCAAATTTGTTTATACTGTTGATGTGGATTCCAGTAAACTAATTAGTCTAGAGCCTCGTACTCGGGAATTCATTTCTGATTTAAAGCCTAAAGTTGGATTCATAGAGTATACACCGCAAAAAAAAGTCTCTGGTGATTTGCTAAATATAATAAATGGTTGTGGAAAGGTAGACAGTGAAAAACCATATAGCACATACAAGTCCCCGTCGATCAGAAAGCCAAAAATTGCTGTTGTAGGGAGTGGTCCGTCTGGGTTGTTTGCTTCTCTTGTTCTTGCAGAACTTGGTGCAGATATTACCCTGGTAGAAAGAGGTCAGCCAGTGGAACAAAGAGGGCGTGATATTGGTGCTTTAATGGTTCGTCGGATTTTAGAACTGGAAAGCAATTTTTGCTTTGGAGAGGTTATATCTTGATTCACTTTGTTTTCTTCTTGGAGGTTGTTTGATATGACGTGTTAATTCGTACTTCTGTTGCTTAAATGGTTCTAATTATTTCTTCTCCTTGAATCAGACTATGACATAATGTTTATTCTTATAACATGAGTACATTCCATCAAGTTTTGTCTGTATTAGCTTCAACTGTTGGTTCTTTCTTTGGTGGTTATAATTTTATTATTTGCCTTGGCACATGTTCTAGCCGTACTAAAACTCAATGATCAAGAAGAATGATCTCAACTATTCATGAATCGTGCTTCAACATTAGTTCCAGTTTTTGGCAATGTCTATGCCAACAATGACCATCATAATGTCTTACTAGCCCCTTTAATTACCGGGCTGAATTCTTGTTGTATTTCAAGTCTCCCATCTATTTAGAATATGGTTTTCCAAGGCCTATTTAATTAAAAACCTTTGAGGTAATGTTTTATGAGAAATGGCTTGGTTGATTTGCATACTTTAAGATAGCGCACTCCAAAATTTATGTTGTTAAGCTGATATCACTGTGATTTTATGTAGCAATAAAATAAACTTTTTTTGATTTTTATGGAACAAATATGGTATGGTTAAGTCTAAAGCAAATAGTGGTCGATGTGTATACCAATAAAGATAATGAATGGAAATATCAAATTACAATTTTTTTTATCTCTCCCCTATTCATGTCTGTTCCCCCCTCTTTCCCTTGGCTTCTTTTAATTTCTTCTGACTCCCTTCTTATTCTTTCGTCCTTACTGATGCCTTTTCCCTCTTTTCTGCTACTTTTCTCATTCTCTATTTCTCATCTTTAACGATGGTTATGGCTCCAAGTTTTGTTGGTTAGAATGTTTTGTACTTCTTTTATTCTTTGTCTAAATTTTTGTTATTTGCTTTATTTCTATTTGTTAGTTTTCCAGTGCTTTTTCATTTATCTTCTGCCTAGTTGTATTAAGGACTTATGCATGGCAGGGCGGTGCAGGTACTTGGAGTGATGGAAAGCTAGTAACTAGAATCGGAAGGAACAGAAATAGTGTTTTGGCTGTGAGAACTATTCCTTTGAAGATTCTGATTTTATTTTCTCATGAATGCATTTTTTGTCTTAGATTTTTTTCTTAAACGCATTCTTTTGTTTTTTTTTTTTTCTGTTCAGTAGATATCCTTAGTTGAGCGTATTTATAATTCATGTTGAAGTCAATGCATGAACAAGTAGGTCCTTCTGAAATAGTTATCATCTTCTGGTTAATTACACTTAAAATCTCTGGTGATAATATCTTGTAGCCCATTATCCTGAGTCATGAGTCATTTTTTCTTGACTTTGATATTGTGTGCTGTTTCTGTATTCTGTTCACTATAGCTGGATATTCAAAAGAATGAACTTCACCCAAGCAAGCCAGCCATAAAAATGTTGTGTTACTGATAGAAATGTTATTTGCTTCATATCCGAAGGTCATCATAAGCAATTTTATAGAACAGGAAAGAAGAAATAAATCATTTGTGTATGTAATTTTGAAGTGTTGCTTGCAGCATTGTAAGGAAAGCCTGTTATAAGATTAAGCAATTTTCAGGTTATAGTATTGGACTTACATCCATTTTTGTTTCCTTAGATTATGGAAGCTTTAGTTCGCTTTGGAGCTCCAAAAAGTATTTTGATTGATGGGAAGCCTCATTTGGGGACAGATAAGTTAATTCCATTGCTCCGCAACTTCAGGCGTCATCTAGAAAACCTGGGTGTGAGTCAGAATTAAGTTATTTATTAAACTTCATGTTACAGCTTACTTCCCACTAAACTTTTTACTGGTGACTCATTTTGCTTCTGACTCTTACTTTCTCAATATGCACAGGTTTCTATAAAGTTTGGCACTAGACTAGATGATCTACTGATAGAGAATGGAGAAATTGTGGGGATAAAAGTTAATGATTTAAAAAAGAGTTTGCAGTGTAACAGCTACAAGCTCAAGTGTGATGCTGTACTTCTTGGAGTGGGCCATTCAGCACGTGACGTGTATCAAATGCTTCTTTCTCATAATATTCACATGGTCCCAAAAGATTTTGCTGTGAGTCTAATAATTAAGCCTGTTGTACTGTTCATGAGTAGAAGCATTAGAACTAGAGGCATGCATGTTCGCTACTGAATTGGTCAAACAAGAAGCCATGTTTGCCTTTTGAAAATGCTTACAGTTGGCCATATCAATGCTTCAGCTTTTTGGACCTTATATCATCATTTGGCAACTAAATTGGTTTAACAGGTTGGTTTGCGTGTTGAGCATCCTCAAGAACTAATAAACTGCATACAGGTTGGCTTTGCAATCTCTTTCTTGTCTTTGCTACAAATTTGATCACTGAATTTTTCCCCTAATCAAATTATCATCATCATCGTCATTATTATTATTTTACTTCTATTTGCAACAATTGCATTTTCTATTTCTACTCTTAAATGCACCAAAATCTTTTCAAATTTGCAGTATTCTGGCTTGGCCTCTGAGGTTTCTAGTGGGCGTGGTAAAGTTCCCGTAGCTGACTACAAGGTTGCAAGTTATGTCAGTGGAGAACATGTGGATGGGTATAAGTCAGGGCCTGAATGTCGTAGTTGCTATTCATTCTGCATGTGCCCAGGGGGCCAGGTATGCTTCTTCTTGTGCCTACTCTCTGCAAAGATGCATAGTTTTTAGTGAATTATTTTCAAATAACATTATATTTGTATTATTCTAGTTTTTCTCATATACTAACAAAATATGTGCTCTCTTGTTCACGGAAATATCACTTCATATCCTCCTCAACGACAAATATGATATAGCTAAAATTTTGGAGCTTCATGTTGGAATATTTATTTTTGGTTTTTAAATTGGATTACTTAGATTCTAGGTTATTGTCATGGGTAGTACCGTACAATTAAATTCAGACCTGCGGTTTAACTGATAATGATTTTTCATTGCTTAATGTTTGTATGAATCCATTCAATATAGAAGTTGAATGAAGAGATTCTATCCTATTGAGATCTGTTCAGAACTAGTACACTTTGAAATGTGGCCACAGGTTGTTCTTACGAGTACAAACCCATTGGAATTATGCATCAATGGTATGTCATTTTCTCGTCGAGCTTCTAAGTGGGCAAATGCTGCACTTGTTGTCACTGTTTCGACACAAGATTTTGAGGCATTGAAATTGCATGGACCACTTGCCGGGGTTAAATTCCAGGTAGCCTTTCTACCTTGATGTTCATTGTTACCTCTGTGTTTCCCAAAATTATACAAAAATATTGCAGTAATATATTTCTATTAGATCTGTGCATGAAGGTTAGTTACACCGGAATGAATTGAGCATCTAAAACACTAGTAATGAAAAGTATGAAACACTTGTAATGAAAAGTATTCACACAGCTTGATTATTTCCTCAAGTTAATGCAAGGTATTCATACTAATTATAATGTAACTAATTTAGGAAGATATCTAATTATATCCCTTAATTTTTTAGGCATGAAACACTATATCCTAATTAGCTATGTACAATGATTTAGTAATACAGTAATCGTAAAATAAGGCAGCACTCCCCTTAAGCAGAAACATATCATAATCTCCAAGCTTGTTACAAATATATTTGAGTTGTGGTCTTCTAGTGACTTAGTAAGAATGCTAGCTTGTTGATCATGTGAATTAACAAAACTAGTGACTCTCAATTTTGTCTTTTAAGATGACATTATCTCCATGTGTAGAGTAATATGCAGAGCAATTTGATCATGACATATCAATTTAATCTTCATGACTTCTTCATGCTTCAACTCTTTGAGTTGTTTTATCTAGATAAGTTCTCAAATTGCTAACGTTGTAGCTTGATAGTTTGCTTTTACACTTAGTCTATTAACTATATCCTACTTCATGCTTTTTCAGGATATTAGATTCCCTCCAATCATGACACAACATCTTAAAGTTAACCTTTTATATGATATTGAATTGACCTAATATACATCTAAATATCTGGAAATCTAAGAATGAACTTTTGTCTTCATACAATCACCCTTGTCCAAGAGTATCTTTGAAACACTGAATGATTCGGCAAATGACATTCTAAAGTTCAGTACATGATGCTTGAAGAAACTATCTACATTAACAAAAAAGGAAATGTTTGGTTGTGAAATAGTTAGTTTAGTTTATGTTAAGTAAATTACCCTAACCTTAGCGAAGGAGGAGGAAGAGAGATAGATGACAATAGTGACAACTAACTACATAACAAAAGCCCATATTAATTCCTATTCTCCTTATTATTTACCATCACATGAAATAGCTCCTATATGTAACAATAACTCCCCCTTTAGTGCATTCTTGTCCCCAAGAATGATAGAAGTCTGGAAATTAAGCATTGATAAGACTGTGATCTTCCCACACAACATCTCATGCAAATAAATGCTACCGTTTAATTAAGAGTTGTAGCGTAGTTATACCATCATGAAGGATAATGTGGGTATTTAATACCTTTTTAGGTGCAATATAGAAATCATTAAGGTTGATTGGGGGCATGTTAAGAAGAGGGATTGCATTATTGCCAATTTTTTCTTCAAAAATAAGATGTAAAAACAGGATGAATCCGACAATCAATAGCGAGTTGGAGTTTCTAAGCAACTTGGTTTGGCAATGATTTGATAAGGCCCATAGTATTTAGTTGTAAGCTTGAGAGACTACCTAATGGCTAAAGAAGATTGATGATATGGTTGTATCTTCAAGTAGACCTAATCACTTATGCTGAATTCTCTATCAGTACGTTTGGAGCGTGCATACTATTTCATTTTGTTGATAGCTTTCACCAATTGCTCATTGAGATAGTCATTCAGGATTGTCGTTTAGATAAGATATCTTGGACAATAGCCATTGTTATGGGAGGGTTATGTTAGGGTTGAAGAGATGGATTTTGACCATAAAGTGCTTCAAAGAGGGTCATATTAATAGCACTATGGTAGGTGGTATTGTACTAGAACTCAACCAAACTTAGCCATGATGCCCATTGATTTGGTTGGTAGAAGGTCATACATCTGAGGTAAGTCTCGAAGCATTGATTCAAATGTTCAATTGGACCATCCGATTGCAGGTGGTATGCTGAACTAAAGTGAAAAGTAGTTTTCAAGTATTTCATCAATGTTTTCCAAAACACTCGTGAAGATTTTGTCTTGATTGGAAACAATTATGTTGGGCATACCATGAAGTTTAAAAATAGCATCCATGAAGACTTGAGCTGTCTTGGTTGCATTGGATGGGTGGGTTAGGGGAATAAAATTGGCCAACTTGGTGAACCTGTCAACTATGACGAGAATTGAATCATATCCTTTGGACTTAGTCTATAGAAATTTCTATCCAAGCCATTATTGGAGTTGGTAAAGGTTGCAGCATACTTGGGTAAGCACAGTTCTCACTTTTACATTGACGACAAACATCGCACTTTGAAACCTAGTCCATCACTTCTCTTATCATAGATGGCCAAAAGAAAAGTTGTTGCAATCTTGTGAGAGTCCCCTTAACATTGAAATGTCCTACCAACGATGAAACATGTAAGTGGTTATTGGATGAGAATAAAGGCTTGTTCTAGATCCAACATAGATCTTATCTTTGTACTTAAGCACTCTTGACACAACACCTAGTTGTAAAGAGAATTGCTACAATAATTTTGCGACTTGATCATGCTCTTCATAAAATTGTAAAACCTCCCGTAGCCATGTGGAACAATTTGGGATGTAGAAAGCTATCCCAACAAGTTAGGTTCCAGAAATTGTCTAGATAAAGCATCGATTGCTTTGTTCTTAGTGCGCCTCTTATATTGAATGCAATAATTTAAGCCCAATACTTAATGACACCTTTTTGCTGAATATAAGTGTGGAATTTTTGTTCTAAGAGGTATTTAAGGCTTTCATGGTCTGTTTTAATTATGAATTTCTCTTGCTCTAGACAGTGTCTCCATTTTGTCGTAGCCAAAATTATTGCTATAAGATCTATGCTCAAAGCTTTTGATTATTAGAACTAGGGGGTTTGGACAAAAAAGCTATTGGTTGACCTTGCATTAAAACAGCTCCTAGTCCAACCATGAAATTTGGAAGGCAAGAATAATAGTAGAAGTCATAAATATCTTTAAAGCATCAAAAGCCTTTTGAGCCTCAAAGCTCTAATAGAATTTTTTGTGGAATGGGCCAGTTGAGAATTGCAGCCACCTTAGTGGAATTTGTAGCAACTCTTGCTTGGGATATCTCATGTCCCAAATAACAAACTTTTGATTTTCCAAATTCATAATTCGAAGGTTTAACGAAGAGCTGATGGTGAAGGAGATGTTTGAAAGACCAACTCCAAATGATTTTTTGTGTTCCTTCAATGATTTGCTGGGTACCAAAATATTGTCAAAGAAAACTAAAATGAATTTCTTGAGATAAGGGTTGAATGAGCACCTGAAATGTTGTCAGGGCATTTGGTCAAACCAAAAGGCACGACTAGGAACTCATAATGGTCGTATGAGTTCGAAATGCAATCTAGAACACATGGTCTTATAGCATTCTATTTTGATGGTAGCCAACCCCTAAATCAAGCTTAGTGAAAACAAATGCCCCATGCAACTCATCTAGAAGATCCTCAATGAGAGGAATAGGAAACTTATTTTTTACTGTTACATCATTAAATTTCCGATAGTCAACATAGAATCTCCAACTCCCATCCTTCTTTTTCACTAGCAAGATTGGGATAGCAAAGGGACTATTACTTAGTTGGATAAGGGATTAATCCAACGTTGCAATAATTTGGTTCTCAATCTCCTCCTTTTAATAATGAGAATGTTAGTAAGGTCTAATATTGATGGGTTTTGTGTTAGGTTTTAGGGGTATGGCATGGTTGTGTTGTCAAAATGGTGGTAGGGTGTGAGGTTCCTAGAAGAGGTTTTGATATTGCTGAATGAGAGGTTAGAGGTATGTTGGGATGAAAGGAAGCTGTGGATGATCTTGGTTGGGAGGAACTATCTTTGGATCCAAAGTCATGATAAACAACTTAGTCTTCATTCCTTCCATCCATACTTTACCAATTTAGCTAACCCTTTACTGGTCAGAAGCCTTAAAGAAGCAGGCTCTATCAACTATTTTAATTCCATACTCCAATTATAGTTGGTACATTTAGAATTAACTTATAGTTTTTTCCCATTAGCTATTGTAACAATAGTTGGCATAGCTGAAACATTTAGTTTTAAGATCCTTTGCCATTCTTGTATCCAAGAAGCTATGTGTAAAATATAAGAAGTTGATAGAGAAATTGTGTATTGATTGATAACTAGTAAAGGGTTTATATATAACCTATACACTCATACAAAAAGGAAAGATATGCTAATTGATTCCTATGATTTATTTACAATCTTATTACTAGAATCATGGCACTAATATAGACATATTTACATATATGCAATATGTAACACTTCCCCTCAAGCTCAAGCTGGAGCATAAATGTTAATCATGCCCAATTTGTTATAAATATAATTAATCCAAGTCCCATTAAGTGCATTGGTGAAAATATCTCCTAGTTGATCATCGGTCTTCACAAAAACCTATGGAAATTAAATTTTGCTGAGGCTTTTCTCGAATGAAATGACAATCGATCTCAATATGCTTAGTTCGTTCATGGAACTTGAAGCGATATGAAGGGCGGTTTGGTTATCGCACCATAATTTTGTTGGTGTAGTAGTTGGAAATCCGAGTTCACCTAGAAATTGATGAATCCACATAACTTCACAAATTGTTTACACCATTGCTTTATATTCTAATTCTACGCTTGATCTTGATACTATGTTTTGTTTCTTGCTTTTCCATGAGATCAAGTTACCTCCTAAGAAGACTCAAAATCCTGTTGTTGATTTTCTATCAATTTTTAAGCTCGCCCAATCAGCATAAGAGAAACATTCAATATTGGCTTGTCCATGATTCTTGTAAAGAATAACATAACTAGGGGCACCTTTCAAGTAGCACAGGGTTTTCTCTAGAGCTATCCAATGATTGATTGTTAGTGAAGACCTAAACTAACTAATCACACTAACAGAGTGAGAAATATCAGGTCGAGTAAGAGTCAAATAATTCAATTTTCCAATCAACCGTCCATATTTCTCCAAATCTAAAAACGGTTTTCCATTATCTTTGGAAAGTTGCAAGTTAGGAGTCGTTGGTCTGTTAAAAGGTTTAGCACCTATCTTTCTTGTTTCTGTGAGAAGATCGAGAACATACTTCCTTTGAGAAAAAAAGATTCCTGCTTACTTCTAATTACTTCAATACCTAAGAAGTATTTCAATAGTCCCAAATTTTAATTTGAAATCAAGTATGTAGAAAGTGATACCTACTTGATCTTTACTAGTAATGATAATTTCATCAATATAAACAACTAGAAGAATTGTACCAGATTCAGATCGTTTGTAGAAAACAGAACGATCAGAAGAACTTTTCACCATTCCAAACTATTGGATGGTTCACTAAACTTGCCATACCATACTCATGGACTTTGTTTCAAACCATATAAAGATTTACGAAGATGACATACCTAGCTATTCTCCGCTTGAGCAACAAACCTAGGTGGTTGCTCCATGTAGATTTCTTCCTGTAGATTACCATGTAAAAATGCATTTTTAATATCTAACTGATGGAGAGGCCAATCATTGGTGGTAGCTAAAGAGATGAATAATCGAATAGTGGTCATCTTGGCTATCGGAGAGAAAAGTATTAGAATAATCAACTCCATAAGTTTGAGCATGGCCCTTGGCAACAAGTCGAGCTTTTAAGCGGAAAATAGTACCATCAGGGTTAACTTTTACTATAAAAACCCACTTGCAACCAATCGCCTATTTACCTACGAGTAAAGGTACTAAAGTCCTAGTACCATTAGCATCCAAAGCATTCATTTCATCTATCATTGCTTGTCGTCAATCGGGATTAGATAAAGTAGCATGAACAGTTTTGGATATAGTGATGGAATCAAGGACAACAATAAAGGAACAAGTGGATGAAGATAAAGAATCATAAGAAACAAAAGATGAAATGGGATGAGTACAGTTACGTTTACCTTTTCAAAGGCTAGTAGGGACGTCAAATCTGTTACAACAGGGTCCACAGATGTTGAGGCTAGTTCTAGACATGAGTTACCTAAGTGAAGCCACCAAAAATGGGGTTTAGGCGGAAGTGGAGGCAGTGGAGGTATGGCAAAGGGTTCTTGAGTAATGACACTATATTGTAAGAATGTGTCATCTTCTGTATGACTAGTTTGCGGTATAGGAGAAGAAAAGAAGGGATGAAATCCTAAAAAGTGACATCTGTAGAAATTAAGTACCTATGAAGATTAGGAAAATAATAGTGGTACCCTTTTTGGACCTTAGAGTAATCGATAGAAATGCACTTCAAAGTGTTGAAAATAATAGGTCAATTTGCTTTCCTATTTTGATGTTTTCTTCTTTCCTTATTTCTTTCCTATTTAGGATATGTAATTACATGATTTTAGGAGATCTCTTAGATTGTTTTCTATATGTCTAGAATAGATTATTTCCTATACAACATATTAGATTTGTTTCCTTTATAGTAGATTAGTACATGTATAAATATTATTGTAATTGTGCTAAAATAAAAATACATAGATTCTTACTTTCAACATGGTATCAGAGCCTATCTAAGGTCTTTGCTCTTTTTTTTTTCTTCGAATATGTTTTTTTTTCTTTTTCGTGCTTTTCAAAGTCTGTCTATAGGAAGAATGGCTACTTCTACTGTGTTTGACAAACCAAGTCAGGGATTTGGTGATTTGCAAAATATTGACGCCGCTTATAGGTTGAATGGCAAGAATTATCTAAAGTGGTCACATTTAATCTGAATGATTTTGAAAGGAAAAGGAAAGATTAGTCATTTAATTGGTCCCCCAATGTCTGAAGAAGACCCAAAATATGTAGTTTGGGAAGAAGAGGACTATATCATCATGGCATGGTTGGTTAATTCGATGGAGCCGGATATTGGTGATACCTGTATTTTTCTTTTATCTGTTAAAGATATCTGGGAAACTCTTCAAGAGACTTATTCTAAAGTTCAAGATGCAACTCAAATTTATGAGATCAAGTCCAGAATCTTACAAACAAATCAAGGTACTCGAACTATTACTGAATATGCTAATCTGTTAAAAGGACTGTGGCAGGAGCTAGATCACTACCAATGCAGTAA
The DNA here is from genome assembly GCA_948192965.1 of Dalechampia spathulata. Taxonomy (NCBI): domain Eukaryota; kingdom Viridiplantae; phylum Streptophyta; class Magnoliopsida; order Malpighiales; family Euphorbiaceae; genus Dalechampia; species Dalechampia spathulata. The sequence continues at coordinate 14,750 of CANYBF012036230.1, forward strand.
GATGCGTCGTGCTGAAGATACTTTGACTTTAAAATGGGTACTTGAAAGGGATCGGATATATGAGTTTCTGGTAGGATTAAACATGGACCTTGATGCTGTTCGAATACAGGTCCTTGGTAAAGAAACCCTACCCACTCTAAATGAAACCATATCCCTTGTTCTTGCCGAAGAAGGACGATGTGAAGTTATGATAGAAAAACCACAGATTGAAAATTCTGCCCTTGTAACTCATTACAAGGAACCCAACTTGGTATTGGAACGAGGCTTACCAAGCAATCATGAAAAGACCCCAAGTAATAATCCTGTTGTCTGCATCTACTGCAATAAGCCTCGGCATACCAGGGAACACTGCTGGAAACTACATGGCAAACCTGGAACTTCTAGAGGCAAACATTGGAAAGGACACGGTAAGACTCATTGAGGATACTCAAGACAGTTTCAATACTGAAGAGATAAGCAGATTAAAGAGTCTGTTGACATAGTTAGAACCACAAACAGCAACAGGTACAGGGGCTTTAGTATTCATAGGTATTTCATCTCACTGCCAGTCATACTCCAATTCTAATCTCCTTAATGCTTCGAATAAGTACTTTACTTCTTCCTGGATTGTAGACTCAGGTGCCACAGACCACATGACTAATTCTGCTCATTCTTTCTCTTCATATACACCTGTCCTTAGTACTAAAAAGATTACTACAGCTAATGGTTCAAGTGTTACTGTAGCTGGTCGAGGAGATATATACCTCGGTCAATTTTTATTACTCATGGATGTTCTCCATGTTTCAAAACTATGCACTAATCGTATTTCTGTCCACAAATTGCTTACTCAATCCAATTGTAATATTCTTCTCTCCATCTTATTTTGAGTTTGAGGACAGGAATGAAGAAGATGATTGGGCGAGCTAAGGAAGAGAATGGACTTTATTTTCTTGAAATGAATAGACCTGTACCTGGTTTTTCTGTCTGTTTCTACTTCAAATTATAAGTCGGAAGACAATATCTGGCTTTAGCATTATAGATTAGGTCATCCTAAATTTGCTGTCTTAAAGGCTATGTTTCCGAGTTTGTTTGAAGGTGTTTGCATTGATCGTTTTCATTGTGATGTCTGTGAATTATCTAAACATAAGCGTATATCATATACCAGCAGCAATAATAAAAATTTTACTCCTTTTACTCTTATTCATAGTGATATTTGGGGTCCCATTACAATAAATAATATTACTGGAGCTCGTTGGTTTGTGTCTTTTATTGATGATTGTACGCGGGTTACTTGGATCTACCTTTTAAAACATAAATCTGACCTAGGTACTGTCTTTCTGGGTTTTTTCCATATGATTAGAAACCAGTTTGGTGTCAGTATAAAAAGGTTTCGATCAAATAATGCCAAGGATTTCTTCAACCAAGCACTCAATTTCTTTCTTCATCAGCATGGAATTATTCATGAGTCTTCCTGTGTTCACACTCCTCAACAAAATGGGGTTGTTGAGAGGAAAAATGGTAATCTTTTGAATGTTACTAGGTCCCTTTTTTTACAAAATAGTGTTCCTAAATACTTGTGGGGAGAGGCTATTCTTACCGCAGTTCATTTAATCAATAGGCTTACTAGAATCCTTGATTTTAAGAGCCCTATACAAAAGCTGTCCCAATTTTATCCTAATCACTCCTTGACCAACACCCTTCCCTTGAAAGTTTTTGGTTGTGTTGTTTTTACCCATGTTCATAATGTCAATCGAACCAAACTTGATCCACAGGTTCAAAAGTGTCTTTATTGGTTATTCCCCCACTCAAAAAGGATACAAGTGTTTTCATCCTTCCTCTAAGAAGGTTTTTGTGTCAGCCGATGTTACATTTAATGAAAGACAACCATATTTTTCATCTGCCTTTAAGGATAACCATGTGACATACAAACCAGACCATGATCTATTCACT
>CANYBF012036238.1:0-17401 GCA_948192965.1 Dalechampia spathulata
TTTTTTACAGAATTTAAATCTCCCAGCCTCTAGGGCTTAGTATAGAGGAAGAAGGATGTCGAACACAGGGAATGGTTTTATTTTATTCATTCATATGAACATTATAGGATTCCAATTCTTTATTATGTCACATTAAGTTGATAAAAGTTAGGATAGAATTAATAAAAATGATTCTTTAATTCTTAATTAACTAAGTCAAATATGAATAATATTTAGACAATCCAATGTATGGATGACAATTTCTATTAGTATCATATAGCATTCTCATGTTTATATAATATATACTCACATCATTTTCCATAAATACCTCACTTTATAGATGCAAACATGAGCCAATTAAATCATATGTCATATTGATTATTCTCAAGAAGTAGATTCTAATAATCCTTTAACTAGAGTGATTGATCATGAATTTTCCATTACTAATGCTAATTCTCATTAATCAATAGCAACTTAGTATCTCAATATGATGGCCAGACATACAAAGATGAATTTGAGCATTTCATGTAATCAAGAGTGTCTAAACAATAATTCATACCTTAATTATGTTAATGATGATCAATGAATCATAAACAATAACTAAATAAAGTAAACAATAAAACAATAAAAGTAAATGGAAGTAAATAATAACAAGTATTTAGAAAGTAAAGACAAACTTAAAGTAAAAAGAAATTGCATTTAAGAAAGTAAAGTAAAACAAATAAATAAAGACTGTGTTGATAGGGAATTAGAAGGAGGCTACGTAATTACGTTTTCAATCTTTTGCACTCCTCTAAAATCCTCTATGAGTTTTACAATGACACAAATGGTCTATTTATAATAAGAAAAAATTTGTATGCTTGCCTATTTAAACCTTATTCATTTTTTTGATACTCTTCATTTATTAATGTAACTTCTTTTATATGGTCAATCAATAACAGCTTCACTTATAACTTTGCAAATATACTACCATCTGGTTAGAATTCAAACAAAGTATTCAATCATTGCACCTTCCAAACTAACATCAATGGTGTAACTTGTAAACTGGCAAATGTTCTTCTGCTAAGTGTGTCTACTACCATATTAGCTTTCTCTAAGTGATAATCAATCAAGCAATCATAGTCTTTAAACAATTCTATCTAATGCCTCTATCTTAAATTTAGCTCTTTCTATATGCCTAAATATTTTAGACTTTTGTGATCTATGTAAATATAACATTTTTCTCTATTCAAATAATGTCACCAAATCTTAAATGCAAATATTATAGCTGTTAACTCCAGATCATATGTTAGATAATTTCTCTTATGCATTTTTAATTGTTTGAAAGCATATATATGGGTGGAGCTTTCACCGTGATCCAGAGTGAGGCTTATAATGCATAGATCAAGGGCCCACTTAGAGTGTAAATGCAATCTTCTTGAGGGGCTACCTTGAGAAATGAGACGGACTCAAAAGAGTCACAAGATGGAGTCACCATCGGATGGTTCCAAATTTGGTTCAACTATTCTATAGCATAAGTGTTAAGTCAAACCCTTCAAAGATAGGTTTAGATGGTGAAGATCTATTCACTTAGAGTTTTAAGTTTGATTTTACCATTTTAGTCAAGTTAATTACCCTAGGCAGGTGTGGATGGGGCTTTCGCCGTAACCTAGAGCAAGGCTTACGATGCACGGACCAAGGGCCCACTTGGAATGAAAATGCAATATTCTTGATGGGTTGCCTCGAGGAATGAGATAGACTCAAAAGAGTCATAAGATAGAGTCACCATCAGATGGTTCTAGATTTGGTTCAACCAACCCATAACATGAGTGCTAAGTTAAACCCTTTAGAGGTGGGTTTGAGTGGTGAAGATCTATTCCCTTAGAGTTTCAAGTTTGATTTTACTATTTTAGTTGAGTTAATTGCTCTAGGCAGGTGATCATTCATAAGCATGAAATAAGCATACAACGAGGTATAACATAGCAACAATCATAGTAGATATAACATAGCAAATATGATATGGCAATCATAGCATGACATCATGATATAACAATCATGGCATGAAACATGACTTATGCATGACATGTGAAATGATATGACATAGGCATGACATAGGCATGGCATGTGAGATAACATGGTATAGGCATAACATGTGAGATGACATGGTATGGGCATGATATGTGAGATGGCATGACATGAGTTTCACATGTGAGATGACATGACATAAGCATGACATATGAGTTGACATGGCATATACATGACATGTGTGATGACATGGCATAAGCATGACATATGAGATGAGATGGCATAAGCATGAAATATGAGATGATATGGCATAAGCATGGCATGATATAACATACATCATAAAATTAGGAATAATAGCCCAAAGAAATAGATCGAGGAAGATAGGGGATACACGATGAGATAAAACTAAATCATATATGCAGGGGAAAATAAAATAGAGGCCCATTCTATTACAAAAAATCTTCATTGATATATAAAATCTAAGATATTAAGCAATATCTCCTCCACTGGAGGAAAAGAGCCTCAGATAGCATGAGCTAAAAATGAACGAATGAAAATGCAAAACACAAGTAAATAATCATTAGTAGCAAATCAAATATAGGACTCAATTGACCAATTCAATGCCATGTGAAAGCAATTGGAGGAAAGGGCAGAGAAGAAGTAATTGGAGGAAAAAAAGAAAAGGAAGAGTACAAATATAGATGAAGAAGGTAGAAATTATACAAGGAGTTGAAATCTTAATTTGATTATTAATTCTAGCTTAGGATTAAATTCTGACATTTTTTTGAATCTTGCTTCTAGAATTAATCAAGGAATTGAGTTATCCTTGGGTAAGTAAATTTTAATTATAATTTTTAATAAATTATGTTGGTATTGTTAAATGGTAAGATGTATGTTTTGGGTTTTGAGAATAATCAATTGATGGTTCTCCTAGCATATTAAGTTTTTAGTTATTGGTAATTCTTGTTAGTGTTTATTCAATATTATGTTTTGTGTTTGTACATATATAATCAAAATGAGATCATGTTTTACTATATCTATAATTTGCTATTCATGATGGATATTTTTGAATTTAGGTGATTAAGTTGGATTTTACCAAGCTTTGTTAATGTTTAAGTGTAGGAGAATAATAGCAATTAGTTGCTATGAATTAACATTCAAATTTGGTAACTCTAGCTAAATAAATTAGCTAATCAATAATAATTTAATTGCAACTTAATGATAAATTCAATGATATATGAGAGCTATGAATTATAAAGGAAAAGAATTATAAATATATATAACAAATAAAGATAAATAATTAAATTAATTAAGTTGTATATTGAATTTTAAGATAGACATAAAAAAAATTGAAAGTTAAAATGTAAATAATTCAATTAATAAGTTCGACATTTGAGAAGTAATGATATGTAAAATTTTTTGTTAAATATTATGTTAATTGTTGATATATTAATTTATATTACATTAAGTTGTAATTAAATGATTATGATAGTCTTTGAGATCAATGATAGAATTGGGGGCAAATTGAATGGTAAAGTTGATTATATAAGTGTTTTTAAATGTTCAATAAGTATAAAATATGAACAAAATACTAAGAGAAAATTTTGAAATATCCAAAAAATAAGGAAAACTCTCTTAAAATTTTAGTAGAAATTTCCTAATAAATTTAAAAGAAATAGTTAAGAGAATTTAATCTAAAATAAAAATAAATAAATAAATAAATAAATAATTGAAGTTTATATAGAATATTATGTAAATATTTTCTTATATTTTTCAACTAATGAGGATTTGGAACCAAGGAAATTATTAAAGTAAGCTTCATTCAAGTGATCATACATATGATATTTTTTGAGGTTTGTGTATACATATATAATTATTTTTCATAAATTTATGATTTAAATTATTTGATGATGATATGGTTTTATTGTAGTTAAAATTTCTTTATTCGAAGTTTTATTGAATTTAACTGTTAAGTTATTTTTTTAGAAATCAATAGAAATGATAAAATTAATTGATGTTGTATTATAATTTCCTAAAGAAACTTTATTTATATGTTTAATGTTGGAAAACATTTATAAATTAATGAGTCCTACATTTTCAAATGTTATACAATGTTGTTAACATTAAAGGAAAATATATTTTTCTATGTATAATGTTTATAACTCAATATGAAATGAGATATATCTTTATTAAGGTTGAATTTAGGGAATAGGATGAGTTTAGCGAATCCTTCTTAGTGAGGGTGTGCACATCTAATCAGATATAAGTGAGGTTATGATTAGGAAATCTCTCATTGGTGAGTGTGGTTAAGTTTGGAATCCTACACTCGTGAGATTCATGTGTTGATTAAGAAAAAAATGAGTTATAAGCCATATTTTCATAAATGACTTAGATTTTTAATTTTATTTTGAACTTATCTAGTTATTTATGAATTTTATTCTTATTAATGTTTAAGATGAGCAAAGTGTTCTACTTATTTATGAAATATTAATAACTTGGTTTTTTGTTATTTCTTGCATAGTATTTTTTTATTTTTATTAATCACTATATATATAGATACACATACATATATATATATCACTAAGTATTTTGTACTTAGCATCAGCTATTTTATAACTGACGTAGATAGTAAACTGAAAGAGGAAGTTAAATTAGGAAGGTCATCTACTAATGACAACCTACACATTCTCCTATGGAGTTGGCCACATGTTTATATTGTATTTTGATTATTGTAGATATATCTTGTATATAGTGTAAATATCGAGTGTACCAGGTTATCTTCGATAGATAAATAATTTATTTTATAATTATTATATTATATATTTTAAATGATAACACCTTCTTCCTCAATATTGTATATTATAAAAATTTTAAATTTTATTCCTTATAAGATATGTAGTTTAAAATAAGTTTATATGGATTTATTATATAAAACTCTTACCATTAAAATAAATGTTATTATTTAAAAGTCAAATTTTGAAATCCCTTATAATATACTTGAAAACTTGTGGTCATGTATTGTGGGTTTCAGGTATGCTACGAGAGCATGCTATGTCATAATTGGAGGTTATCATATGACAATTTAGAAATAAACTTGATAAAGGGGGTGTCATTACTAGTAATAAGGCTAGGTTGATTATAAAAGGTTATAATCAAGAAGAAGGAATTGATTATAATGAAACTTTTACATCGGTGGGTTGTTTGGAAACCATATGCATATTACTTGCATATGCACCACATATATATTTTAAATTATTTCAAATTGATATCAAAAGTGCATTTTTAAATGGCTTTATTGAAGAAGAAGTCTATATGGAACAACCTCTTGAATTTGAAACTTTAATCATCCAAATCATGTTTTAAAACTTGCAAAAGCATTATATGGTTTAAAATAAGCTCCTAGAGCTTAGTATGAGAAATTAAGTATATTTTTACTTAATCATGGTTTCAAAAAGGGGAAGGTTGACACCACTCTTTTCATCAAACATCATTGAAATGATATTTTGCTTACTCAAATTTATATGGATGATATTATATTTGGTGCTACTAATAAAAGTCTTTATGAGGATTTTTTTTAAGTGCATGTAAGGTGAATTTAAAATGAGCATGATTGATAAGTTGAAGTACTTCCTCGACTTGCAAATCAAACTATGTAAGGATGGTATCTTCATCAACCAACATAATTATTCAAAATGAAATGTTGAAGAAGTTTAGCATGGAAGGAGCTAAGTTGAGCAAAACCCCTATGAGCACCATTATAAAATTAATACTTGATGAAAGTGGCAAACCATAAATTAAAAGAAGTATAGAGGCATGATTGGTAGTCTCTTATATCTCACTACCTTTAGACCTAGTATCATGTGTGTTATTTATATGTATGATTGCTTTCAATCTTCTCTTAGAAAATGTCACTTATTTATTATGAAATGCATTTTTAAATATTTGATTGGCACCTCATACTTTGGTTTATGGTATCCTATAAACACATCATTTGATTATCTCATATTTTCTAATACTGATTTTATTGGTAGTGTGCTTGATAGAAAAAGTACTTCTAGTACCTATCAATTTTTAAGAAATTATTTAGTTTCTTTATTTAGCAAGAATAAAACTCTATTGCCTTTTTCCATTATTTAAGCTAAGTATGTATATATATATTATTATTATGCTCAAGTGCTTTGGATTTAACAACAACTACAAGACTATAATTCGTATGTCACCTATACTCTTATCAAATATGATAACACTAGTATAATAATTTATCTAAGAATCATTCAACAATACAGGAGTAAACATATTAATATTAAGCATCACTTTTTATGTGATCATGTGCATAAAGGGAATATTATATTGGATTAATTGATATAACATACTAGATTATTGTTATATTCGTTAAATCTCTTTGTGAAGAGTGCTAAACTTTATTCAATATGAACTTGGTATGCTCATATAATTGTACCTCTTGATTGTACGCTCAAACATGTCTTTACTGCTTAAATCTTTTAATAATTTTTTATATGTGTACAGTCGTACATAGTCTTAATACACCCATACGATAGCTCATTTGAAAAATAAATTCTTTTTTTGTTAGGAATGATCATACCATGACCATGTACACCTGTACCTCCACTACTCTTTTTATCCATTTTTCTAATAGATACTCATACGACCATACAACATTGGTGTACAACCATACATATTATCACATCCACACACTTAGCATATTTTTAGTGCATTGCTTATATATGTGTTGAATTGAATAAAGTATGTTTTATATAGAATTAATGTATGAAATGAAAGGTGAATGTTAATGATGAGAAATTATGCAAAGATGATTAAAGAACTGCATTTTAAAGGTAGATGTTACGTAGAAAGTATTTAATATGTTTAATTGAAGCAATCGAGAAAAATGGCTTTTAAGATATATAAGATGAATGCTTAGTAACATTTACATACCTGTATGCGTGATTAAATTGAGGTACACAAGCATATGATGGATTAATATATGTATTAAGTATTAATTTGTACACATGCTACGTATTTGTGATTTTATCAAGCATTGTGTTAATGACTAAGGCTTATAGCCTTAATGAATACATGTGGAATAATGATACTTTAAATAAGAGTAAGTATTATGTATGTACATGTAAGAGTATGTATATGTATAATATGGCAATATATGTGTATATGTATAAATATGGCAATATATGTGTATATGTATAAATATGGCAATATATGTTAGGTGGCAACATATGATAGGCTAAAAAAAAGAAAATCAAAGTTAGTAGGCTTCTTAGTGTAGTATTTCTTTTCTTTCCTTTTTAATACGTTTTCCTTGTGTTCTAACTTCTTAAAAATCTGACCCCTTCTTTTGCTACCTCTTTTCTTCATCCTTAAAACCATAAACATAAAGAAACTTGAAGATTAAGGTATGAAGAGTTATGTTTATGCTTGTTGATGTTCTTTTTGCTTCATGTGTATGCTTCTTCTCTTTTATGCTTCTTCTTGAACTTGGTTGATTTGAATTCATGGCTATAGGTGTAAAGATGTAAGTTCTTTATTATATCATATTGAGCTTATTTTTGATGGAGAAAAGGGGCAAAGAAACCAAATTGGTTTATTGATGTTGAAAGAGTTATGATTTTGGTGTTTGATTGATATGTGGCTTCTGTTTTGGTGAAATTTTATTACTGCCCTAGACATGAACATATGATGTTTATGGCTATTGGATTAAGCATTTGTTGAATTTGAGTTTATGGGTGATTTAGTGATGAAATGGTATGTTTTAGAGGTGTAGAAGTGAAGTCATGTATGAAATTCTACATGGAGTTTTATGATTAAAGCTTTTGGTTTTTGTATGTGTATGTGTATGTGTGGCTGCCTAGATTATGACATGGTATGCTTAATTTAGGTGTTAAGATGTTGTATGTATGTTTTGAGGTCAATCCATGATGGTTTGAAGCATGAAAATGCCAAGTTACTAGCTAAAGGACAACATTTAGGCTCATATTCCTATGATACTTGTACTTTAAGATAAAGCTTGTGTATAAGATTAAGGATTGCTTAAAATGATTTAGTATGAATATGTAACATGTATAATGATGTCTTGTACGGTTAGGTTGGAAATGACACATAAGGTTTTGGTCATGTTTAAAGAGTTTGTGCATTAGAATGTATAGTAGAAGATTGTTGCTGACTTAGTGCATGAGTGTGTATAACTTTTGACATATTGAGATTTGTGTGTATCTTTTTGTAAAATTTCATCTTTTGGTTATATTTCCATCATAAAGCATGGGATGTATACATTATTTATGATTTTAGGAGTTGTTTATGATGGAGTAAAAAATTGCATAAGTATAATGTGCAATGAATGGTATTTTACTTATGATAGGGGCAGAATTGTAGGCTTACGGCAATTGGCTTTTGACTACCTTAATGTTTGAGTTTTAGGTCATATAATATATGGTTGAGAAGCTCTTTAAGTCTAGGATTTAATGGTATAGGACTTGTTTTATTCTAAGGTCATTTGGTTAACTTAAAAATTCACGTAAAGAAAACTGTTCCTATAAGCAGCATATTTATATGCCTAATATGATGATCTGTTTTAAATATTTACGTTGCCTACCTTAACAAATGAGTTTTAAAATGTATAATATACCTTTATAAAGATCTTTAAGTCTAGTTTTTAATGGTATAATGCTTATTTTATTTTATGGTAATTTTCTAGACTAAAACATACATACAAGATGAATTATTTCTTTTGGTCGAATTAGTATGTGCAATATAATGACTTATTTTAATTGCTTGTGTTGAGTACCTTAATGATTGAATTTTTAGACATATAAAATATCATCGGAAAGATCTTTAAATCAATATTTCATTGGTATAAGATTTGTTCTATTTTAAAATCATTCACTTAGTCAAAAGGCTTGCACAAGATGGCTGATATACATAGGCAACAAAAGTGTTATGAGGATAAAATGACTTTTATTTTAAGCATTAATATGGTTATCTTATGAATTGATTTATATATGTGAGTGGATGATTGAGCACACTTATTTAAAGGAAAAATAATTGTATATATAAGATATAAATTTAAGATGTCATATTATGAAAATGATATTAAAATGAAATTCACGTAAATAATTAAATGAAAAGTAATATTGCTAAATTTGCAATTACTTGGAATTTCATAATATTAATTGAATATTCCTTTGAACTATATAATATATAATGCGTATATTGATTCGATGCTTAGATATTAATTAAATGATGTTTGTGAATGTTCAAAGTGTGATAAATTGTATAATTGAATGAAATGCAATTGTGACAATGTATAATGATGATGATTAATATTTATGATCGATTTCTTATTTAAAAGTGGATATTTTATAAATGACATAGGTGGTTCAAAAGATAATTCACAAATACAACCAAGGAATTTAGATAAAGGAAAAGTGATAGCAGGTTTGTGCTAGGTCCCTTAACCGCTAAATGGTCTTTTTAAGGGACATTAACTATAAAACAATGTGATGCAATTTAAGATTATTTATGATATTGTAATGCATATATTCATATACCATGTCATATGCATACATGCATTTCTGCATGAAATATGACATGGCATAACATGGAGGTATAAGGGAGGCGTGAGTATGAAATTGAACAGAGACTGATAATGATATGTATTGGGTCATAAAATTAGATTCCTATATGGAATCAGAGAGAAATGATAGGTTCCGTTTGTTAAACCAGAGATAATGAGATGTTCTTATGGGAATGAGAGGTACCAATACGATGGACCTAGTATGGGAAATTATGCATAATGATTGAATGATATACGTGATGCATTCTGATGGATGATACTTGAAAAAGCAAAGGGAGGGTGAAATTCATGATTGCATTCTCAAAAAGACATTGTATCACATATTACATATTTATTGATGGGATCATAATATATAAGGTTACAAATGATTATTGAAAGTGATATTAAGATATATCTAAAATGAATGATGGTTATACGTTAGATGTTATAGATGAATAGTGGAATTAAAAATAAGTGATAATATTATTCAATAGACCGAATACACTCATACAGAATGATATTTTTATTACAATGATTTTATTATATTGAAATGATTATTATTATGATGTTATACGATTGATAAATTATTTATGATTATTTCTTTTACTAGCACCATTGAAATTATTCTCAGCATTTGTCAATTGATGAACGCAGACACTAGTGACATTAGAGATCAAGGGGATTAACAATCAGCAACCAGTTTAGAGGAATAGTAACTTTTTGGTAGAGAACCTTTATTTTGAGACAGACTTATATGACTTCGATTTACATGCAACTCTCTTTTATAATAATTTAGCGGTAAAATCAGTTATAATATAAAAACTGTTGTATTATATAATGATATAAATTATAATGGTATCACTGAGGATATTTTGTAAATGAATAATAAAATATTACATGAGTTATTATTTAAATGTATGATTAGAGTAGACTGCTAATAAAATAAAATAAATATTTATTATATAGTAAAATCTAGTTAGACGTGACTACTGATTGATTATAGATGGTGCACCAGAGTATATATTTTACATCATTAAAAAAATTATTATTACTATAAGAGGTTAATTATACATATCCTTTGTAGGGTGATTATTTATTTTCTAACTCGGAGAGTTTATAATTACGTTACAGGAGCATGTTACACTGGTTGGCGTGTGACATATATCATTCTATAGATTTTCAAATTTTTCCAGTAATCATTTGTACAACCATATCCCTATTGGTATAATAGTATATGAATCTTTTACTACACTTTTAAATCCTTAAAAACCATCCATTTTTTTCTAATTAACTCTCACCTCTTCACTTTCCCAGCCATTTTCTCTCACATTTCTACCATTTAATCTCTTTTTTAAAAAAATTTTCACTTGCCCAAAGCTTTTCTTGCCTATCTTTCTCTTTACTTTTGCAAGGTTTTAACCTCTCTCTCACTATTCTTTAAGATTTTACTCTCCTTGTCAAAATTTCTTGGGAAGGAAGTTTAAAGTTTAAGGGCAAAAGGAAAGCCATTACTTTTAAAACTCCAGTAGAGTTTAATCCTTCTATTGCTCATTACAATCATGAAAACCTTATCTATTAGAAAAATCTTCATTGTCATTTTACATGTCTTGACACTTTTAGAATCACTGGTTTAGAAGATGATATCCTAGGGTACTTAAATACTATAGGTTGGGAGATGTTTGCTTTTCTTGAAAATTAATCCATAAAATCTCTTACGATTAAGTTTTTATCCACCTTTTGTCTAGATACTAGAGGGTTCAATCTCTATTCTTGCAAGTTAAAGATGTTTAAAAGGGAACTTAATTAACCCAACCTATTTGCTTTTTGATTGCAATGCTTTTTAGAAAACATTGCTCTTGATATTTTAATTCTTGCATCTCATCTTAAGTCATATTACCTTAAGTCTCTTGCTTTATTTTACTATCATCATTTCATTGCATATGCCCTTTTTGGTTGCTCTAAAAGTAATGTTATCATTATCTATCTAAATCTTTTATTTCTAAATTTCATGGTTAATGGATCCAAAATCTAAATGGGTAGGTGGTTGTAAGTACAATTTATTAAGATTGGTGATAGTAAGGTTATGGGTAAGAGCATTATGTTTGGTACCTATATCTTGTACATTACTAAAGCTCTAAATGCTTGACCCTCAAAACCCTTTAATTTAGATCCTTTAGGTGTTAACCTTGATTTATCATTCATTAAACACTTTTTCATCCTTGCGCATAACTCCATTAGAGAGTACTATCTTCATCTAGAATATATCAAGTGACATCTTGAATATATTTTCATTTATGGGTTGCCTAATGACACAATCTCACTCTATTGACTATCTCTCCATTTATATAGGTTTCCATTATGTCAGATGTGAATGTTGCTAAGGATGAGGTTTTAAGTATCCAAACTACTATAGACAGATACTGCTTATTATGAAGTGGATCTTTGCTATAAATGATAATATAATGATGATACTGGTTCATCTAGACCATCCCCTATCGAGTATGCTCTTGTTGGTATTATGGAGTTATTGATATAATAGTTTACTAGTATTAACACTCACCTTAATGAGTTTGATTAACATTTCACTACTATTGAATCAAGGTTTGATGACTTTGATCAAAGACTCCTGCAACATTCCTAAGATTCCTAGTAGTTTTACATCATTTCCTCAGCCTTCCTTTAGTAAATGCATGATTGATTTAATCAACATTTTCCTCAATCGCTCGATAATTAAGTTATCCACCATGTCATTTCTTTGGCTCCTTATTTGTGTTTGATATTGCCAAAGGGGGATATATCTCCAACATTTATGTTTATGTTTACTTATTTTATGTTTCTTATGAATAATGGTAGTCGATGCTTGGTTATGTTTGTTTATGTTTAGGTTGGTTATGCTTGTTTATGTTTGGATATTTCATATGGATAACTATGCTTAAATATGTGATAGTTATTGTTCTCTTATTTCATTATGATTTTGGCTTATTATTGTTTGTGGCATACATTTTTTTATGCTTTTGATGAGAAGGAGAATGGTTGTCAACATAAAAAAGAGAGAGAATGTTAAAGTGAAACTTTTTATATTAAGAACATTTTATCATAATAGGCATTGATATAATCGTACCACACCTCTTTACTCATATTATCAAAGTTTTTAGCTCTCTAAAAAATCAAACCATGACCTTTTATGATTGTACCTTATACTTGTTTATAATTATCCTATTTTAGTCCTTTTGATGAAAGTTATAGTAACTAGTAATACTATCGTACCCTTGGTATGGACATACCACCCCTAATATAACATAAGTCTTTGGTTCAAAATTTTGCATCTTATTGGAATAAATTATGGTTCTACATTCATACCTCCTTGTTATATGGTCATACCTTGATTTTATCTCTACCTATACGGCTTCGCCCTTACTTTATTTATAGACTAAGTTTTTCGTAGACATTAAAATAGTTTGTAATAGGTGTTTTTGCATTAAATGCATTAGTAACAAACATTTGTATAGAGAAAGAAGCATTAATTACTATAATTTATTTGTAACAAATAACTCATTTCTTGCTATTAATTACTCTTTTCTCTCATTTATTGAACGTTTTAGCTTTTCATTATTGTAATTCTTGAACATCTCTATTATGGATTAGTAAATGCAATCTTAGATTCCGTTGTTATAAATTGAGAGATTTCTTGTGAGATTAACATTATTTATAAAGGTTTAGGTGTAAGCCTTAAAAATATTAGGATTTTGATTCTTGATTAAAAAACCTATTGTACCTTTAAAAATTTAATAGAAATCAAAGTGATTGCTTAGGTAAATGGACGTATACTAAGATTGTATTGAATCATTATAAATAATGTTATCTATTCTAAGATTTCAACATTGTTATCCACATGAATGATGATTTAAAAATTTTAAATTTATTTTTTATTTTATTTTTACCATATTTAAAATTTATTGATAAAAATAATAAATTAATTAAATTAAAGTTAGAAATTTAATTTTAATTGTAATTTATAGCTTCAAAGTTTTCATGGATTTTGATATCTTTGTTATCAATATCTTTAATTAAATAGTTATTAATTAATTTTATAGTATATCACTTGAAAATTTTGTGATTATGTATTTTATGATTTTTCTCGTGTGTGTTTTTGTTTTATTTCAAAGTTAATTGATTTTGAATTAATTTTTAATTGTTTAAAATGAAGATTGATTTAATAATTTTCATTATTAAATTTTAATGAGATGAAAATTATTAAAACTAAAGGTTAACAATAACATTATAAATAATAATGACATATAATATTTATATATGGAGCATAAAATTCACTATTATTTTCTAATTTATTGGTACCACGAGACCACAATTAAAAGATTTTTTAAAAATAAATAAATTCATTTTAATGAAATTAATATTTTGTGTTTTCTAACATTATCAATTTAAAAATACATAGTTTAATATTTTTGACATTAGCAACTTATTTCATCATTAATATTACACAATTTCAATATATAACATTTTAAGAAATGCTAAAATAATAGAAAAATTATTAGACATTATTATAGCACAAATTTTTATTTATGTTAAAATTGTTTTTATTAATAAAAAATTAAATAAGATAATAAGGTTTAGGCAAGTAGGAAATTTGTTTATATTATTTCAAAGCAATAATATATAAAAGAAAGATTTTGTTTTAATAAAAGTTGGTGTTAATGATGGATTAAATTATTGTTATTATATGAGAGGAAAGCGTAAAAATTTAAATAAATGTTCATGTGATGTTTGACTTAATGAAATGAAAAGCAATGAAAGAGAAATTTAATTAATTTTTTATTTCATGAAAAAATAAAAAAAATATATTTTTTTCAAAATATTTCCTCTTATAATTTGTTTTTGGTTGCAATTCTGGCTCGCCAAACACAAGTAAATGCATAATCCACTCAAACCTGACATGGGATTTGACCATTAATAAGTAAAAATATTCACTTATCTGCCCTAAGAAAAACCCAAAACAAACACAACTCTTCTTTCTATCTCTAGGGTTTTCAAATTACAAATCTTCAAGTGACCTGCACCTAACACGTTTACGTGGTTTTTAGGGTTTCTCTGTGAGCTTACAACTGCAATTCAAGAAACTCTGTTTTGCAATTAAGGTTGGAATCATGTGCTTCTCTATTTGTTTGCCTAGTTAACAGAAGAATCGACTACTTGGCACGCACGATTTTCGTCTTCCATTTCATGGTAAAACTGAAGGCTTTATACTCTGCTTGCTTCCTTTTTATCTTTTGCTTCATTTTTTTTTGTTTTTAATGTGTAGTTTTAGTGTTTAGGGTTTTGAGTTTGGTATTTTTTCTCTGTTACTTGTTGCTGGACAAATGCTGGGCAGCAGGAGTGTTTTTGGCTTTGAAGTAGTATCTGTTAATGGTGAGATGGAACATTTTTTTACGACGGTCCGAATTTTTGGTCTGTGATTCATCGCAAGCCTTCTTTTCGGTTCTTCACAATCTCAACTCTGTAACCATGTAAATGTTGCCATTTTTCATAGATTTTGGTTGGAGTACTTTACATGTGGGAGCTGGATTAAGTTTTTGCAAAATTATGTTGCCTGCAGAATGAATTCTCTTTTTTTTTTAATGCCTTTTTTTTTTCTTTGCTTTCAAAAATTGGATTCTGTCCGTGTATTTTTCAAACGTGAAAGTAGAATAAGAATTAGATCCAATTGGATAGAGTTCCGTAACTCACACACTCTTAAAAGTGGTCAATAAGGATAGGTTTAGTCGGAAACTTACAATTTCAGTATTTCATTCTCTTTTTCTCCTTCTTCTTGTCAAAACCTTCAAATTAATGCGGTAGTTTTTATGTTTGTGCAGGTAGCAAATTTTGTATTATTTGATTTTGCAATTGCTGGTAATATAAGAAGGGAGCTGAAAAAAATTTAAGATTTTCATGTTGGTAAATGTTGAATGGTTGTTAGCATGGACTTGAATGTTTCACCATTACCTGAAGACGATGAAGAGAATTTTGAAGAGCATGCAGAAGAATTCAGTGCTCCTGAAGAACGATTTGAATCTGCTGTTGAAACAGCTCGCCGGGTACTTTTTCTTTTTCATTTCTTCTGTTTTCTGATTATATTTCTTTTCAATTTATGTCTCTTTAGAACTTATTCATTTACTTGAATATGAACATGGGAGTTTTTAACTGATATTTTGGACTCCACTGATATTTGAATTGAGGATGTCCATACCTAAGTATCCTCGGTTTAGATTCTATCGAATAAGCTTCTTGTCATTTTTATTTTTTTGAATAATTTTTGTCTTGAAAATATTAAAGAATTCTTCACTTTGGTAACTCTTAAACTTCTTTATGCTATTTTTTAACGTGATGGGATGTATTGATGGCACTTAGCTACTAATGTTCATATTAAAGTTTTTTGCGCCATTATTATTATTATTTCTGCAGTTCCTTGAATCTGGAAAATGACTATGCATTCATTATACAGTAAATCATTAATCCTTTTCTTGAAGCTGCTGGGGTTTTCCTTTTGCCCCATCAAACTCCCTCTGAGCAAATGAAATTTTCTTCTTTTGAGTTGGGATCCATTCTGATTACTGAAAATTATTTTCCTTAGGACTGCTGTTGTTGCTTTATTGTGGATGGTAGTATCAAGTTCATGGAGTTGTTACTTGTTGGTTTCTAATGTGAACTTTGATTATGTGTAATGGAAAAGGAAGCAGAAAATTCAGACAAGGTTTTAGGTTCCATAAACTCACGATATTGAAGGATTTTCTTTAATGAGGCCTCACCATGGTATCCAACGGTCTTTTTGCCAAGTTGTGCCCATTGATTGAAGGGCTGTCCTAGTTAGTGCTCGTGGTCCTGTAACTTTTAATGGATAACCTGATCAATTGGTGCTAAAAACCAGAACCATAACTTTTGATGTTAAAGCCAAGAGTTGCTATTGAAAGTTGTGCTTTTCAAAATGTGGCGCTCTTGTAGTTGAACCAAGAAGATAAGACTATGGATAGATTGGAAAACAGCAAGAAAGTTAACTGCTTAAATACGATAATTTGCCCAAGAAAACATGGAAGGCCAAGATAATGGGAAGGTATGAGTGAACCATGATTTATGTTACTGACAAGATCTATGAATGGACTACATCAGGATTTTCCATCGTGCTGTGATCTATGGGTCTACTTGGTTAACTGATCATCCTGGCAAGTATCTTTTGCCATGAAAGCACTTTGATGAGTTATAAGGTGGGAGTGGTCTTTCCTACTCAAATATCTTTTGCATAATTTGGTTTCTTAAGCTGTTTAGGAACTTTTTAGACATGTATTGGGGAATGTACAAACTATAGTATAAATTGAAATTCATCTTTCCTGTTTGTGCTGAACTTGGGCAATTTTTTGAATTTGTTAGTGTAGAATATGAGATTGAATTTCTGTGTGTATTGAAAGAATATGAATAGGGTATATATACATCTTAGTAGCTAGCAAATAAAGGAAATAAATATCTAAAGATCCTAATATTCATACAATCCCTATGATCTAGTAATTATAGCACTAATGTAGGAATATACAATCTGTTACACTCCCCCTCAAGTTGGAGCATAGATGTTAATCATGCCCAACCTGTTACAAATATAATTAATTCGAGTCCCATGGAGTGCTTTGGTGAAAATGTCACCTAGTTGATTGTTGGTTTGCGTAGTTAATGAGCAGCGGAAGAAATTTAAAAATTTTTATTTTGAATCAGCAAACCAAAAGAATATCTTTGCATCAAAACACAGAGAAACAGGATTAGAGATTAGAAGCGACAGTTTGATAGTAACTC
>CANYBF012036648.1:0-17191 GCA_948192965.1 Dalechampia spathulata
ATATATACTCTCTTTTCCTTTTTCACCTTTCAACTAAATAAATAATATATGTATATACATAATAATTCATATTAGCACCTTAAGAGCATTTAATTCATTAATAATCACCTTTGAGTCCATTTTCATTTTATTACCATCTAAAATGCATAAATCATATTCTTACCTTACCTTTATACTTACTTTCACAACTTTAAACATTTTCTATACTTCATGTCTTCTCTTACCATAAAATACATGCATACATATATACTTTGACATTTAACATAATTAATCTATGCTTGTACATCATGATACCATGATCATAAAATACATATGCATGCAAGAATTTAAGGTGCATACAAGGGTGTGACAGGATCCTTTTATCCCTATGAGATCAATCCTTCTTTAATAATTGTAAAAATTATTTATATTTTCACTTTTGAACCTAAATCAAATTTTAGCATTGTTTCCAGGGATGGTGTACTAATGTTCTTTGATTCTTTATTTTATGACTCGATCTTCCACAGGTAACTGGAGCTTTGATACCAAAATCGAGAAGACTATAAAAAAGTTGAGAAAGGAGGCAAAAATTAGAAAATTGGCCTCTGTATCGAAAATTTTGAGCACTTTCAAGGAAACATCTAGCAAAAACAATACAGATAACAAAAGCATTAACGAAGTTATCATGGTTGTTATCCAGTAGACTCTATGATAAATGGTTACTGCATTAATAGACCAAACCCCACTGTATATCACTTGTGAGAACCTAATGGCTCCCTTAGAACTAAAATATGGACTTATACAATTATTACCCACTTTTAGAGGCTTAGAAAATGAAGATCCTTACAAGCATTTAAAGGAATTTTATGTAGTCTATAATGGTATGAAACCATAGGGTGTAAAGTTGGAATAAATTAAACTAAGGGATTTCCCTTTTCTCTTGCAGATACGACAAAAGACTAATTGTATTACTTATTATATAACATGATTACAACATAGGATGAGATGACATGATAATTTCTAGATAAATTCTTTCTTGTGAAGAGAGCTACCCAAATCCAAAGGGATATCTACGTAATAAAAAAAAATGATATTGAGACCCTTCATAAGTATTGGGAGCATTTCAAAAGGCTGTGTGCCTCATGTCCCCAACATGGGATTACCGAGCAAAACCTGATATAGTATTTTTATAAGAGACTGCTACCAATTGAATGAAAAATAATGGATGCAGTGAGTGATGTTGTAATCTTAAACAAGATGCCACTAAATGCACATGATTTGATAATGATCATGGAAGTTAATGCTCAATTATTTAGCCCTGAGTGAGACCCACCAAGGAAGGTTCATGAGATAAGTACTTTAAACCTTGAATCATAAATCTCATAACTTGCTTTTGTAATGCAGGATTCAGCCATAAATTTCAAACCAGTAAGAGCGTTTAATTTCCCGTAACATTTAAACCAACAAAAGCCATCAGGTATATCCTTAGAGGATATAGTTAAGACTTTAGTGACTAACACTCAACAATTCTAACAGGCTATCAAAACTAGATTTACAAATCTGGAAAATTAGATGACTCAAATAGCAATATTCTTAGGCTGGTTGGAGTCCAAAGGTAAACTTTTATCATAATCGGAAGTAAATCTAAAAGAAAATATGAGTACAGTGACCCTTAGAAGTGGAAAAATATTGCCAGAAATTCCTAGAAAGAAACTGAAACCTAATGAAAAAAAGGAGTTAGAGATCAAAAATTCTAGGCTGGAAAAAGCTAAAAAAATAATAAATTAATTTAGGAGAAGCCAATAGCAGTTTGGTTACCTTTTCTAGAAAGGCTGGAAAAGACAAAAAAAGAAAAAGAGCAAAAGGAGATTTTAGAGATATTCCAAAAAGTCCATATTAACATTCCTTTACTTGATGTAATAAAATAAATGCCTAGGTACACTAAATTCTTAAAAGATTTATATACAAATAAAAGGAAGTTGATCAATTTTCAGAAAGTGAGTATTAATGAAAGTGTCTCAGCTGTAATTCAAAGAAAAGTACTGCCCAAGTTTAAGGATAAAGGTGTATTTACAATCCCCATTAAAATTGGAGGCATTGGTATGAAAAATGCTATATGGGATTTGGGTATGTCAATAAATATTATGCCTTCATCTATTTATAATTCTTTGAATTTAGGACCTTTAAAGGAGACTAGAGTTGTGATACAATTAGTGGACATGTTGATGATTTATCTTATTAGAGTTCTAGAAGATGTTTTAGTGCATGTTAATGAGCTTATTTTTCCTACAGATTTTTACATTGTGTAGATGGATAGCAAAACTTCTTCAAGATCATCCAATCTTCTATTAGGAAGGTCATTCCTAACAATAACCTAAACTAAGATCAATGTTCATAAGGGAATGCTCATGATGGAGTTCGATGGGGAGGTTATTAAATTCAATATGTATGACACAATGAAATACCCTCTTGATATTTTTAATATGTGTATCGTAGATGCTATTAAGCCGCTTATTCAACGGGTTTTTAAAATTGATGAGGAAGATGAATTACGGTCAACATCAAATAATGTTGAGAATTTTAAAAACTCATTGGTTTTGAAAAATAGTTTGCTGCAGGCTATTGGTGATAAAGGTCACCTTAGAAGGAAAAACAAGAACAAAATGATGAGCTTTTGGCATGCTACCATAAGCCATTTGATGAAAGGATTTTTGGACTCAATTGACATGTGTTATCACATTGAGTGACTTGCTTGAAGAGTAAATGCAAACAAGAAGTCAAGCTATGACTTAAAAAATTAAAACTAAGTTTTAGTTTTTATTCTTTTATTTTTCATTTCGTTAATTGTTATACCCATGAGGTAGTCAATAAGATAGTAGTTCATTTTTAAGTTAGTTAATTTAGTTGTTTACCTTCTTCTATCTTTTAATTTTATGGATTTTAATCTAATATGATTTTCTTTTTTATTTTTGGTTGTAGAAAATAAATGATGATATCAGAAGGATTAAATGCATCATTTTGATGAGTGGAGGAAGCATAATTTTACTTTAACTTAATTTTCTCTCACTTACCACTTAAGGAATTTAATGAGTATGTAATTCCCCTATTTCTTTTACTCTCACCTTTTTCCTAAAAATTACTTTCCCATAAAATTGTAAAATTAGGGATTCAATATGATTCATACCCGGAGATCCATGACTACTGATTCTAAAGAAACCTAAAAAGAAGAGAGAGAAAGGGACTCCAGATAAGAAGAAGGAGTTGAAATTGCACAAGTACAGTAAGGGGTGAGGTGGAAATAGGAATTGGACCTAATGAAGGAAGAACAAAGGAAGCCCCGTCAGATTTAGAGCCACATGCAATGACCCTTCCATAAGTAGTTCGAGAAAATTAGGTAATATCTGAACTTTCTACATTATTTTTCTTAGTTTACTTATTGCTGATATGTCTTACATTAGGATAATGTGTTTTAAGGGTGGAGGGGATATGTTGTAGTTATTTCTACTATTTCTCATGATTTTTGTAGTCCAATTTTATGCCAATTGGATGTTTGATCAAAATTTTCAAATTTTGTACAATCTACTTTTTATTGCAACTGAGTTATTCTAAAAATTTGTTTTCTTTTTTCTCAAAATTCTTTAGACTAATTTCTTCTTTGCAACTTGATGATTGGGAATGTGTTATTAAACTCAGTACTTTTTATATAATCAATTCTGATTACTGTTTAGCTTGAGGCATGATTGATGAACTTTTTGGTGATTAGCTTACGAGATAATGCTATGTCTTAATTTAGAAATATTGCATGATTAGCTTGTAAGTGTATGTACAGTCTAATTCTTTCTAGCCAGGATATCTTTTGCTTAACAATATATATGAAATTGAAAAAAGAAAATTAAAAGTGTATGAATACCAACATTAACTGGTTTGGGTGGTACGACATTGAGACTCCTTAAGCAAATAATATATAGAGCTATTGGTGTTAGGAGAATTTGACCCTTTTTTAGGTCGTTAAAAATTTGATAAAGATACCTTGAAAAGGGACAAAGACAATTTGAACTTTACTAATTAGGTTAGGTAGATTGGACATAAGGCCTTTTAAGTTACTTTAGTATATAGAGCTATTAAGAATGGGAGAGTAACCCCTTTCTAGGGCTGATTATGTATCTCGATTTATTAAGTTCCTCAGAATAAAATTGTTAAAAACTAGTTTTGTTGAATACATTGAAAAATAGAAAATTTGATGCTTAGCAAGATTGTAATTATTCTACCATATGCTTACTTGTGACAAATATTTTACTTGGATATAATGTTTAATGGCTATGCATAATTTTTTTGGCTGAGATCCTTGAATTTTATTATGAAATGCTGAATTGCTAAGCTGTGTTTTGATGAGTTAATTATGCTTAAATACTAAGAATGACTATTATTTCTCTTGACTTTTAGTTTTCTGATTGAATTGGTTTTGGATTTTGATTAAAGGAAAGGATTAGGAATGCTTAAGGGAAAGCATTGAGTAAATGTAGGGGTATATGATCAAATGATAAATTGCATGTTTTTCATATCTAAAATGGTATATTTATTGAATTTGGCTAGAATAGTTGACTTGATCTTGTTTTTGTATTTTGTAGGTAAAATAGTGAAAAAGTAAAAAGATAGTTAAAATGACATTTTTAACTCAATTTTTATCAGAAGACAAGAATCAGGAGCTTATGACCATAACTTACACGTATAGAAGAACAAAAATCCCTGACGTTTGATAACCAAAGCTGTTAAAGTTTGAATTTTGTAATTCAGCTAGAGATCATGTTAGAGAGGGTAAACAGAAGATATGATTATTATCTTAATTATTATTTATTTATTTTAATTAAATTTTTTTATTTCTATAAATTGGAGGCTTTGTTCCCATTATAGGGGATTCATTCATTCATCTCTTATGAATCATTTTTAGTTTTATCAATAAAAGTTTTTTTTATTTTAGTTTTGTGTTGTTGCCATTGATGCTTGGCTAGATAATTTTTATTCCTAATCAGAAGCAATACAAATAATTCATTGTGATTCATGTGAGATCAAAACAAATTTAATTTCAATGGTATTTCAACATTGCTTTAATTTGATAAATCATTAAACCATTGTAGTTCTTCGAAGTGTGTAAATATGGCCCATTGTACAAGTCTAATTTCTACATATTGTTATATGAGTTATTTGATCTAGAATTATCACTCAACTTACTAGAGTAGCAATCAAAGTGTTAAGCAAGGTAAAAAGTGTTTAAATTTCTTTGTGATTTTTAGCGATATAGTTTGAACATTGAGAATCATTTTCTTAAATATTAAGTTAAGTCAGGTTCTTCTTATTCTTTATGCGATTTCTAGAAGACTAAGTGCGAATTTATTTCCACCGTGTCTATTGGAGGGCTAGAGGCGATTGTAGAGTTGCTTCTTGGTCATCTTAATCTTAAGGAAGAATTGATCCATGTGAAGCTTTTCTTTAGCGTTCTATAACTTACTTAGTGAACTTAGCATTGAACTATATTTGAATCAATGATCATGGTTTTGATGATGAATATTTTGTAGCTTTTGGTTAGGAAGTTTCCTATATTGATATTTTCCAAAATTAAATTTTATTATCTTTTTTTTATTTTTCTCTGATTGTAAAATATTTAAATTTTCTTGCAAAGAATCGAAGGATCCTTCCATCCTTGTAGGATAAACCCTTCTTCCACTACTATAAAAATTATTTATATTTCTACGTTTGGAAGTAGGAATTAATTTGACAAATTTGACACCCAATCATATGCCATCTCTATCCATCATTATTTAGCAACGGAATAGTTCTGTCTTAATCTCGCGTTGAAATAATGATGGACAATCGTCCATCGCTATTCTATCATAATTTTTAAATTTAATTTTTAAAAATAATTATTTGATTATATAATTTAGTAAAATGAAATAAAAATTACATATACATAAAATCTAAAATAATATAGCTTGAAAATGATATTATAAATTTGTAATTATTTATTATTAATTTTTAAAATAATATTAATTATTTCAAATTATGAAAAATCTGATAGCATTTCATCTGTAATTTTAATATATTCATTATTTAATATCGGTTAAAATAACACTTCTATAATTCAACATAACAATTTAACTCTTCACCCCTAAATATTCATAGTACAACATAGTCATCCATAGTATAACACAGTCATCCATAATATAACACAATCATCAACACATAATGATAATTTGCATGGAATCCATCATAATAATAAAGTTAAAATCATTGTAATGTGTTTGATAACAATTAAAAAAGTGAATAAATGTATGAAATAGGAAGAAATATATACTATGATACGTCAACTAGATCATCATCAACTGGAGGATTAGTACGGTTTGGATGTAATTCTGGATCTGGTGGGCCAACTATCATATCATTATGATTTGGACCAGTATGCTGTGGTTGGGAGGTGGATGGTTGAGGATCCAATCCTTGCTATCGTAAATGGTCATGCACACCCATTTGGATGTCTTCAACTATCGATCAAAATTGCATGACTATAGCATCCAGGACAATATTTATTCATTATCAAAGCTTTGCCTTTATGTCGATGGGTGTCGAAGTTTATGATTGGCCATAGGCATCTTAGGCAACTGACTCTAAATTATAGTAACTACTATCTTGTGACCTAAGACCATAAACTTGTCTAT
The DNA here is from genome assembly GCA_948192965.1 of Dalechampia spathulata. NCBI lineage: Eukaryota > Viridiplantae > Streptophyta > Magnoliopsida > Malpighiales > Euphorbiaceae > Dalechampia > Dalechampia spathulata. Next base: position 6,690 of record CANYBF012036648.1, read on the forward strand.
TAGCTCCACCTACTACCTTCAAGTATATACAAGAGTCATCCTGACTGTTAGCACTCTGTGATGCCTCATACCTTAATTGAGTAACATGGTCCTAATAAAATTTAAAACATTTGATAGTAACTACATTTTGGTATGTAAATGTAAAGCAAAATGCTAGCAAACAATATACTTACATGAATCTGATGTGATGTCTCATTAACCAAGTTGGTCGATTATGCTTTCTTGTATGTATACATAAGAAAAACTCATGAGGGGTTGGTTCCCTGCCATTATTTTAAATCATCTACAAATGAAATATATTAGATAATAAAATGAGATGTTTAATAAAATTTCAAATGTTTGAAAAAGAAATTTTTACCAAACCCCTCTTGTGTCAAGACATAGTCCTGGATCTACAAGTATGTGTAGAAAGCCTTAGATAATTTTTATGACTGTATCTATTACTCGAGGTTGTATCACTCTATGCCTGTGTACACAGCTGACTCCAATAATGCTGCCAGCTAGCTCAAGTGACCTCAGAATAATAAACATATCACTCTCCCTTGCTCTTAATCTTATTTAGCATATCTTTTTACCTATTAGATATAATATATAAAAGTTACCTTGGTTTAATACAATTCATAATTACAATATATTTTACCAAAATTTATTGAAAATTAAATTCATATAAGTAGATTACAGAGCAGCGACCTTAGTTCTCTAAGCTTGGTAGATGGCTTTATAAGAAAATTACTCCTCATCTTAGTAGAAATATTTCTAGAAAGGCAACATGTAATTAATAATTAGCATATGATGATAGAATTTGAATGACTCATTAACTAAATAATTTACCTGAAACTCCTCTTAATATAAATGATCAATCGGGGGTGGTATCGCTACCCATGAAGTGCCCTTTGGAATAAGCTTATATGTAAAAATCTCTCTGATCTTAATGGAGCATTAGTAAGATGGCTCAAAGCTTGAATGAACACATAAATATATTTCTAATAAGAAACGGTAAATAAAAAGTGAAGATCATATAACATTGACAAATAAAAGTGTAGGCAATGTATATCTCATTAGCAATATGACACAGTAAATGATGGTGTCGAGCATGAGGAACATAAGTTGAATATGAAGGTCCAAACCCAATATAACACGCTCCCGCAGAATAACTAATAGTCTCCTAAGCAAAGAAATCATTAATTATCCTACAAGGGATTTGTATAAATTTTTTTAATTTCAATTCATTTAACCATATTAAATAACATGTACATGTATTCTGGTAATATCTATAAACATGGATAATATCAATACACAATAGTATGTATGTATAATATCATATGAATACATTATATATCTGGCATACATAACCATACCATCATCTGTTATATGAAATCTGTGTATTTAATTGTATAGACTTTAATAGTATCAATATTACATACAACAAAAGTTCATAACACAAGTATTACTACCATAAAGGTTAATACAACAAGTTGCTTATACAAAAGACATCACAGAGTATGTTACATTTATCTAATACTGCTTCAAGAATGGGATTCTTCAAAATTGCACCCTTGCATGACTGTAGATCAATCAATCTAAACTCTTACTCAAAGATCCTGGTCTTGCATTCATCAAATGACAAATGCTAAGTATAAAACTCAATGGTGCTATAAAATGAGTAAATAGCATTATTACATATCATAGATAACATAATAACATCAAATCATAATGATTAATCATTAAGCAATATCACTGTATCATATCATTAAGTAAATAGCATTATTACATGTAATTGTGCTTATCACTGTATCATAAGGCTTCCACTATTACATTTCTTGTATCAAATACTGTATTTGAACATTATTACTTTATATACTTTTCTATATAAGCACAACTGTAGTACATTCATCATTTCATCAACTGTATTTTCATGATATATGAATGATAGTATATATCTATGAGAATGTAGTCATTCTTTGTATTCTCCCTTTGATTTTCCTGTAACATTTCATTTCTTTTATGTATGATTATGCACAATCCATATTGGGTCCATTTTTTTTATGTATCGGTACTATATAATACTTTGGTTTTAGTAGGAACGTAACATTTCTCTATGGTTCCATAAGAAGAACTTATGTTGTATGATTCTGTCAAAGGAATCGATAATAACTCTATAACTTAGTACGCTGTCATTGAATGTTGCTCTGTATATCACTTTCTTTTCCCCCTTATATCCACTATATGATATGTCATGAATATGCCTTTATGTATGGATGATTCATGATATGATGCATCGTTGATGCTTTAATGATCGTATGTAATGATGATCATATGATACCATTCATAATGTAAATTGATTACATTGATTTCATAAGCATACAAATGAGAAACCATTATTTCAAGACCCAATGCAAGGTTATAAAGTAAATAAACCTGCTACCGCTTTGCCCTTATTGATAGCTAGAGGAGTAGTATGTATCTCATCAGCTAAACCTGTAGCATTTCCAATTTATATTTACTTAGTAAAGTCATTTACATATTATACTTAACTTATCATCTTAAGAAATCTATACCTATTTATAGCATGTAATCATAGTTCAACTTTGATTCATAATGATTATACAAGCATAATATCATCTCGTAACTTTTCACACTTTATAAATAAGAGGCATACATGCCTTTCGATCAACATAAGTCTTTGAACCATAATTTCATTTATTAAGTGTGTTCATACATCATTTACTTCCATTTACATATATGGTTAGCCATTATCCTCATATATACCATTACACACCTTTGCATTCAAATATAAGTGCATGTATAAGTCATATACATGTCTAACTTCCACAATTTCACTTCTTAGCTATTATAGAACAAGGCACATGCATACCTTAAGTCTCATATGGCAATTTCCATGCAAAAAACCCATACAAGATGACTTATTACACATGTTATACTAAAATGCACATTTTCAGCATACCATTAACTTGTACCATTCTTTCTCTTATCATAACTTGATCATATGATCACTTTTACTGCATGAAAATGTTGTCCTAAGACCTATCCATAAGAAATATGTCCAAATTTACAATTTTACATTCACATCTTGCATAATACATAAAGTTACACTACTTACATATAATGGTTCACTTGCTGGCTTATAAGTTTCATCATGCATACCTTACCCATTTGACTTCCAAACCACATTAAAGTTATGTCATACTAAATGAAAACATACATATACATGTTACATATAAATTCAAGTCCAATTAACCAACATACAAAACACATATCCACCCTTAAAGGCCACATGCACATAACATGTTCAAGAAACATGCTTTGCTGCCCCTTAAATGAATAATTTAGCATTTTCATGCCAAAACTCACCTGTACATGCAACCAAACCTTATTTCTATCATCTAAACACATTATTTAGTCATGATTTCACACAAAATCAAAGGCTATATAATTTTTCCCCTTAAAAGAGTGAAAACTGAAAAGTCCCTAAATTGGGCAGCAACTTTAGATTCAAGTTTCTATTGCATTCAATCATCTTTCCATCAATCATTAAGCATACCAAACCCTCTAAACACCTTTAGACATCATTCACATACTTTAAACAGCAACCAAAGTGATAAATTTAAGTGATATAAGTTAGCGTTGAACATAATTTTCACACACCAAAATAGAAATTCATTTGGTTATGCATAATACCAAATTCAACAACTTAACTTCCTTATTCTTTCATCATTCAATCCAATTCTTCCATTGATACATAATTAACACAACCCTACAGAAACTCACATCTTCATTTAAGATGTAAGAAAGCATAAAGAAAAAGAAAAAGACATGCTTAGAGTACATAGAACATAAAAAGAGCATGAAAATCAAAACCTATGCATGATTTTACCTTCAAAGAATGTTTTTCTTTAAGTTAGAATGCAAAAGAGAAGGAGAAGAGAAGAAGCTAAATATGTTATGGTGAAAGAGGGAGTAAAGACCAACTTATGTTCCTCCTTAGCTAATATAAGACATAATTTGACAATGTAAAGAAAAGAACTAATCATAAAATGACACTTTGCAAATTTATACCACTTCCTTAACTAATTTATTTCCTCTTCCTTAATACCCATTTTTACATCATTTTCATGTCATGCTTACATAAGATTGCACTTACCATGCTCATGATATTATGTACATAAATCATATATGTAATGGCTTTCAATATTAACCTTAAATTTTCATAGAATTTTATTTGTATCCTAGCTTACCATTTAACATACCATTGTTTCTAACTTCATTTTAACTTATGTTTATATATTTTAAACTATACTTTATCATACAATAACATGTTAAACATAATAATGCATCACCTTACATGTATAAATTCTATCATAAAGCTTCATTTATGGTATTCAATAAAAGCATACCAAATTCACATATTTATTGCATATTCACTTCTATAATTATCTTTTCACTTTCTTTTCATTTCTTTATCTATTAATTCTATATCATATGGAATTCCTTTATCAATAAAAATTTCATATCATATTCATCATATCAAAGCATTCAAGCATCATATCTTATTCATGCATTTCTTGCACTAAAATACATTCATTTCATTCACTATAATGTATGCATAAAATACATGCACATAAGGATGCTGTGTGTATGTGGATATGATAATGTAGATGGAACTCCCTATGTATTAAGTGGTGGTAAAGATGGATATCTCGATAAGATAGATAGAGGTGCCAGTGAGATAAATGGAGGTGTTGGTGAGATAGATGGAGGTGTTGACAAGATAAATGAAGGTGTCGTTATAGTAGTTTGAGGTGTCGCTGTAGTAGCTGGAGGTATCACCTTAGATGTACCAGCTATGCAATGTAGGTGTCCCTGGTAGTGATGTACTTGCATCCATCATTATAGCTGAACTCAATTAAGGTGGAATATAAGTATGAGGATGATTTCTACTCCCATATCCAAACCCTCAACCTATATCTACTTAACAATTTTTAAAATTAACACATGGATTGTGAATATAACACATTTGGTAATATAAAGAAAGATAGACATGGATCATGATAAATAGTAAATAAAAAAAATAAAAAAATAAAATCAATAATTTATGTTATAATACATTATAAGTACATGACATTACTCATTATTCACTACTACCACTTCCAATATTTTTGAGTTCATCTAACCCATCAGTAGATTCTGTACTAATAAAGTCATCTTTATCTATATCATTATCTTCACCATCACTTATATCTATTAACTCTCCATATGGATCATTTAAACAATTAATACAGTGATGTAATGAATCATCAATTGCAATAATTTCATGATCATCATGACATTCTTCTTGGAATGCAGTCGTGTTTGTTTTTTTTTTGCTCAGGTACATCCACTTAAGATCTTGATTTAACTTTGCAAATGGTAAACTAGTCAACCTTATATTTATGCAAACTTGGGTCCGATATGTAACTTACATTGCTTATGCTATAAGTATAAAAGGCTCATACTTATTAAAGAATGTTCAAAAATTTACATCAATAAGCTTGTATTTATTTTAAACCTTTGTACTATTGTTTGGGGATCAAACTAATCATATTTGAATAAGACAATCTGCTTCAAAGGTAATCCCACATATTCGACTACAACTATTTCCTTTAGAATGATGAAAATAATTATCATTATCAATTATGTAGTTTGACCCTTTTATACAAAACCATAATTTATAGATGCTTGTATCGATGTATGACCTTCAGTATGAAGCTTATAGCCATTGATAAAATAAATCAGATACATTTTAACCTTCATCAAAGGACCAAGTGACAATGCTTGTATGAAAATGTCATCAATGTAATTTTGATCTGCCTAAATTATGAACAATATAAACTGAAATTAATAAATAGATGTCCAATGTTTTATACTAACGATCTAGAAGTGAACAAGAGAGAGTATAACTCACATAATTTTGGAAATAATGAATAAGATTGTTTTTTAAATTCATGTCAACTTTAGCATCGATAATTGCAAGATGAGTTATATTGAATATCTTGAACATCTAAGATAATTGGAATTAAAAATAAAGATGAGTTATATTGAATACTTACTTGATAAATGGTTGAACTTCTGCATAATCCAATACAATGTATATTTATGAAGCTAGATACTCTTCCTAGTTTAAGTATTTAGATTTAGATTTTCCATATGGATGACCCATACATTTAAAAATTGATAAGGTTCTCTTAATCTCAACCATACCATCCCCCTCATCATTACATGGAACTCTCTAATCCCTTATGAATACATGAGGTTGAAAATAATATAAGCAAAAGTTGATAGGTTCTTTAATTAAACATGTATTAGCAGTTGAACCTTCAACTCTTGCTTTATTTTTGATGTTCTTTTTTAAATGATAAAGAAACATTTCAAATGGATACATCCATCTATACTGCACAAGACTTGCTATTTTTGCTTCATATGGTTAATGTATAGGAAGATGCTCCATACTATCAAAAAATCTTGGTGGCAACATGTGTTATAGTTTGCGCAATATCTCTAGTATGTCAATCTTTAATTGGTTCATTTCTTTGACTGAAATTTTACTTGTTATGAATGTTTTAAAAAGCAAGCTTAGTTTAGTCAACGCTTACTATATAGTGCTTAGTAGTAGCTCATGGAATGCAACTAGTAGTAAACGTTGCATCAACACATGACAATCATGACTCTTTATACCAAAAAGCTTAAGCTTTCGCATATCAACACATCTAACCATATTAGAGATATATCCATCAAGAAATTTAACATTTTTCAACCACTCATAAATAACATCTTTTGATTGTTTATCCAAAGTGTAGTATGCTTTTGGAAATTTCCTTGTACAATCATCTCTTTCAAGCTCCTTCTTTTTGCAAAAAATTTTCAAATATGCCTTAGATTTTGCATTATCCTTTATTTGGCCATTAATGTTCATAATTATGTTTAAAATATTATCAAAATCATTCTTTTCAATTTGCATAACATCAACATTATATCATATCAATAATTAACTCCAACATGGTAAATCCAAAAGATGCTACGTTTCTTCTAACCATAATTACAAAATCCACTATTCACCTTTTTTGCACTAGGCTCAGTAATTTTCTGCAACCTGATATCTTCTATCTCACATAATATTTAGACCACTGTCTTTTTAGGACGTGAGGTAACCATTCTTGATGTTTCTTTTTGAACTCATATTTGTTTCAACAAAACACATGTCCTTCAGGTAAAAATTTTCTATGGTTGTCAAACCATGAAGTTTTGCCCTTATTTGACAAGTGAAAAGCTTGAGAGTTTTCCATACAATACGAATATGATAGCTTTCCAGTAGTGTTTCATTTAGACAACATCATATATGCTTGAAAATCACTAATTGTCCATATCAATGCAACATATATTACAAAATTCTACTTTGATATATCATAAGTAAGGACACCATTTTCACATAAGTTATTCAATTCATCAATTAATGGTTGCAGGTATACATTCAATTTCTGCTTACTATTGTTTGGTGCAGGTATAATACAAATCAGAAACATGTATTTCTCCTTCATACATATACCAGGTGGCAAATTATAAGGCATGACTATCATCAACCATAATGGCTATTATTACCCTAACTGTCTCAATGGTTGAAATCCATTTACACATAAACCTAATCAGGCATTTTGACTTTCTATAGTAAAGTTAGGGTAATTATGACTAAAGTCCTTCCACACCTCTGAATCAAATAGGTGACATATCATATTTTCTTCTTCAATTTGCTCTTTAACCCATTCCATATGTGTAACTGTTACCTTTGATGCATAAAGCATTGCAACCTTAGTGTCAGCGAAAAGTAGAATATTTTCTTATATGGTTCTACTTTTTTCCTTCTACTTGGAGCTTTAACATTCTTATATCTAGGGTGATAACAAAAATGGTACTTGGTGAGTTCAACATCTCCATGCCAAAATAACATACACCCATGCTTACAATAATCAATCTCCTCAACAGGCAACTTTAACCCTTTAAATAATTATTTTATCTCATAAAAACTTCTAACCATTTCATTGGTTTTGGATATTGCATCTTGTAAATACTACATTATATTATTGTACCCTTATTCTAATATATGATGCTCTGATTTTATATTGAGCATTCGAGCAACTACTGATATCTTAGACATTTTCTCACAACCCAACTATGGCTCCACATTACACGATTCCAACATATCAAAAACTGGTTGTGATTAAACATTAGGTGGTTCTGGAACATCATAAGGATATTCCAGGTTTACAAACCCTTCCATCATCATTTCTCATTCAAGGTTTGATGGACCTTTAATTTCATATGTTCTATGTATTTCTCTTTCTGCACGTGATCCTCTAATATCATGGTCAATCGTATATGTACCACCCCCATATACATATTGTTCATTATGAAAATGCCACACATAGTAATCTTCTATAAAGCCAAACCTTAATAAATGAATGTTGCAATCATCTACTATTTGAAAACACACATTTTTACATCTTTAACATGGACATCTTATTTGTTCGTTATTCATACATTCTTCTTGTTTAACGATAAAATCTATAAATTCCCTAACTCCATTGCATATTCCAAACTTGTATACCCAATATCTATAAATGGTTCATACATCCAACTTCTGTTATTATTATTAAACATTTTACCTATCACGTCATTAAATTAATTATTATCAAACCTATAACTAAGTTTTTATTATTCAAGTTATTAAAATCAATTACATATGTTAAATATAACATTAATAGTTAACTGTTAATTTATAATCATGAAAGTACTCAATATGTGTATATCTATACTATTAAATTAAGATTGGTATACTTAACATACACTGAAATGAATGATTGTGATAAGAAAGATGTAGCATGATCAAACTCATTACCTTAATTACATTAATATTATTATTAAATCAATTAAGATTGTTATATGTTTATTTATGAAATTTATTCATATATGAAAGGTTTCAAATGGTAAATTAATTGCATTGTACAATATTTATTACATTATGCGTTATATTTGGCTTACCATATTGATTGTATTGATTATGATTATGATTATGATTATGATTATGATTATGATTATGATTATTATGATTATTATGATTATTATTATTATTATTATTATTATTATTATTATTATTCTTATGATTATGATTATGATTATGATTATGATTATTGTTATCATTATCATTATCATTATTATTATTATTATTATTATTATTATTATTATTATTATTATTATTATTATTATTATTATTATTATCATTATCATTATTATTATTATTATCATTATTATAATTATTTAAGAATTTATTTGATTTAAAAATGTTGTCAAAACATACTTTTCTCATGCCTTAAATTTCTTAAGGCTTGTTATATCTCACATGTTGATCAAAATGCATTTATTTATCATCATATAAATTTGATGAAATACTGGTCTCCTTAGCATTGTTATCCATCTTTTGTGTGCATGTTCCAGCAGTTTATATTTCTAATGCTTAAAGTGCATTTTATTCATTACACAATCAGAATGCTTAGGGTTACTGTCGAATTGGAAAATTGAAAAGGGGAGAAGAATAACATACAACATTAATCAAAACTATGTTATTTTCATTATTTAAGTAAAAATGATGTTGTTTTGATGAGGGAAAATGACATTGTTTTCATCAATGGACCATATGTGATGCTTAGACGAGGGAAAATGACATCATTTTCATCAATGGACCATATACGATGTCATTTTAACCTTTTAAATGCTTTTAAAGTTATTCAAAAATGACATCGTTTCCCAGATGTAATGAAAACAATGTCATTTTTCCATATTTAACCAAAATGACGTTGTTTTAATCGATGCATATTTAATTATTTCTTTTAATTTTAATTAATATTAATCATATACTCTTTTTATTTTTATTTTTAAATAACTCAATATACTTCATATTCATTAATAATATTGTATATTATATAATTTATTTCATATTACCTACATGGAAAAGTAAATTGATCAAATAGTTAATAATTTTACTTATTAATTTTTTATTTCTTTTATATATTAATATTATTATATTATTATAATATAATAATATTAATTTGTATCATAAAAAATAATGCATATTTTCTATTCATTAATGGTACTTATATATACATAATAAATAATCATTTTTTATTATTAAAAATTTCAAATTTATTACAATTTTAATGTTTTATATATTATAGATTATTTAATAAATTAATCAAAAATGGTTATAGTGACAACTTTAGCGACATAATGTTTATCCATCGCTAAGTAGCATTGGAATTGTCACATCCTCACTTTTGGCACACACTGTTAGTATATACATATGATGTGCTATGATTTATACGTGTTAAATTTGGATGATGATGTGAATTTAAATATTTGAATTATGAATTTATATGAATTATGCATACTATGATAAA
>CANYBF012037463.1:0-22902 GCA_948192965.1 Dalechampia spathulata
ACAAGTCTGAAGCCTTTGAAAAGTTCAAGGAATTCAGAAGTGAAGTAGAAAAACAACTTGGTAGAAGTATTAAGACTCTTCAATCAGATCGAGGTGGTGAATACTTAAGCTAAGAGTTTTTAGATTATCTCAGAGATAATGGTATATTATCTCAATGGACACCTTCTTATACACCACAGCATAATGGTGTCTCCAAAAGGGGGAACATAACTTTATTAGATATGGTTCGGTCCATGATGAGCCTTGCAGAGCTACCCAAATCATTTTGGGGTTATGAACTGGAAACTGCTGTTCATATTTTGAATAGAGTTCCATCCAAATTGGTTGAGGTTAGTCCATATGAGATGTGGTTTAACAAGAAACTTGTACTTTCTTATACCAAGGTATGGGTTGTCCTACTTATGTGAAGAGGACAATCTCAGACAAGCTGGATGCTAAATCTGACAAGTGCTATTTTGTTGGATATCCTAAAGAAACTGTAGGATATTACTTTTACTATCCTTTAGAACAAAAGGTGTTTGTTTAAAAGCATGATGTGTTTTTAGATAAAGAGTTTCTTCTAAAAGGAGATAGTGGGAGTAGGGTTGAACTTGATGAAGTTCAATCACCACAAGATGAAGTAAACCAACCGATGAATCCTATTGATATCCCACATGAAGATGTGAGGATAAAACCTGAGGAAACACAAGCTCCCAGACACTCAACTCAAGTGAGAGTAATACTTAAGAGTTATGGATTCTTTATTCATGAAAATAAGGAAATCTTATTAGTTGAGAATGATAAGCCTTTAGATTATGATGAGGTTCTAAAAAGTTCAGAATGTGATCTATGGTTAAAGGCCATGCAGTCTGAAACAGATTCCATGTTTGAAAACCATGTTTGGACCTTGGTTGATCCACCTAAAGGGATTAAGCCCATTGGGTGCAAGTGGGTCTTCAAGAAGAAGATAGACATGGATGGTAACATAGTTACCTATAAGGCATGGCTAGTGGCTAAGGGATATCATCAGAAGCAAGGCATTGACTATGATGAGATCTTTTCCCCTGTAGCAATGCTTGAATCCATTAGAATCTTACTTGCTATTGCTGCTTATCATGATTATGAGATTTGACAAATGGATGTGAATACAGCTTTCTTGAATGGAAACATACTTGAGGAAGTGTACATGATACAACCTGCTGGGTTCATATCAATAGATAGCAATAAGGTATGCAAACTTCAAAGATCCATTTATGGATTGAAGCAAGCATCAAGGAGCTGGAACATCCATTTTGATGCTGCAGTCAAAGAGTTTGGCTTCATATAAAATGTTGATGAACCATGTGTGTACAAGAAGGTTAGTGGGAGTACAATTACTTTCCTAGTGTTATATGTAGATGACATATTACTCATAGGAAATGATGTTTCATTCATGTAAAATATTAAAGTTTGGTTATCCAAACAATTCTCCATGAAAGACCTTGGTGAAGCTGCTTATATCTTAAGTATAAGGATTTATAGAGATAGATCAAGGAGGCTTATTGGTCTTTCATAGTCTACATACATAGACAAAGTGCTAAAAAGGTTTAGCATGGATCTTTCTAAGAAGGGCTATATTCTTATTGTTCATGGGAAATATCCTTCTAAAGCATGGTGTCCAAACACACAAGAGGAGAAAGATCGTATGAGCAAGATTCCATATGCATCTGCAATTGGATCTATCATGTATGCTATGTTATGTACTAGGCCCGATGTGTCATTCTCTCTGAGTGTCACTAGTAGATTCAAATCCAGTTATAGGGAGGAACACTGGGCAGTTGTTAAGAATATCCTTAAGTACTTAAGAAGGACTAAGGACATGTTCTTAGTGTATGGAGAGGGTGATTTACAGGTAAACAGGTATATTGATGCTAGTTTTCAGTCTGATAAAGATGATTGTAAATCACAGTCAGGTTTTGTGTTCATAATGAATGGTGGTGCTGTTGTTTGGAAGAGTTCTAAACAAGAAACCACAATAAATTCAACAGAGTTAAAGTAATGAAAATATATCATTCATGTCTTATAATGTGCATTTGGGATGATTTTGTAAAATGCCTTAATTGAAGTATTAGGATGAGATTTATAAGTGAAATGGGATATTTTGGCATGTTAGACATGTTATTCCATGATAATGCATATATTAAAATGTGTAATAGAAAGTAATGATGAAGTTAGAATTAAAAAAAAAAAGTTAAGGTAAGAATAATGGTATGAAGGTAATTTCATATCAAGAGAAGAGTATTTATGGAAACTAAAATTATGTATGTATGATGAATGATGCATGTTAAGTATGTAATGATGTGTATGATATAATATTTTTGAGAAAACATTAATTAAAATGAAAAGAAGGAAAATTAATAAGGAGGAATAATTAGAAGTTGACAAGTGTCAAGTTTTTATTGGACCCTAACTTGACCTTTAATTAAAATTAATTAAATAAAATAAAATAAAAATATAGTTAAAGTGGAGGGAAATTCAGTTTTGGATAACCATTTCCTCCATTTAAAAACTTCTTCTTCCTCCTCCTCTTTGAATTCTAACTTTGAGAATCATACCTTCCTAAGGTAATTTTTCATGTAAAATTGATCTCTTATGGTCTTTTTGGTTCATTTTTACTATGTGCATGTTTACTACATCTTAATATTTGCTAAAACTTATATTCTATGGTTGTGTGAAATTCATTTAAGAATGGAAAATGAAGTATATGCATGAATTTTGATGAAATCATATGAAAAAGTAAAAGAGAAGAGTGAATTATGCATGTTTGAAGTGTTTTAATTGAGTTTTATATTTGGATAAATAGTTCATGAAAACACTAAGGTTATTTACATGTAAATGAATCTTGAGATGTTGTTTAAGGTGTGTAAAAAGTGTTAGAAGTGATAATTGATGATGAGGACTATGAAAAATGCATGAAAAGTGGTAGGAAAGTTGAAAGTCATGAAGGAAATACTTGTTGTCCAAATTTGTACCTTTTTGATTTTGACTTTTATAATTTGATCAAAGTATATAATCTATTAAATTATGCATAATTATGATGAAATGTGGTGCTAGAATGGTGAAGATCAAGTTTGGATGCTTAAAGGAAGAGGTATACATGATATATGTACGTGCTTGCTAAAATCATACCTTAAAAGCAAAGTTAGGGGTTTACGGTAATTGCATTTTAACTATCTTAATGTTTGATTTTTTGAGTGTGTAACATACCTTTGGATAGCTCTTTAAATCTAATTTCCAAATTCATTTGCATGGTTAAAAATTTCATGCCATTTAGACTATCACATTCGAGCAAGAATTGGGTAGAAAATTTAATATGTGGCCTTTTACAATTTAACAGCATAAATAAATTCCAAAAATTGCAAGCAATAACTCAAATTAAAGATTATTGAATCTAATTTATAATGGTATAAGGCTTGTTTCTGTTCAATTCCATGAAGTTATACAAAGCCCCATGAAAGACACAAAGGTACAAAATGGTAGACATAACTTATCAAGTTTGATAAATAATTTTGTTTTGCATACTCGAAATGCCTAAGTTTTGGTAACTTGTCGATATGAAATTGTACTTCCAAATGTGCATGAGATGATGATTTATTTCTGAATACTTATCATGGTTTTTATATTTCTCCATAAGAACCATAAGAAGCATAAAATAAGAAGTAAAATATGAAGGAATTCATAATGAAAAAAAAATGAATAAAAAAATCAATAGTAACCCATACCAAATGAATAATAACTTGTTATGCATGGTTTAGCTATTTATGGAATGAGTGTTTAAGGCATCTAAACTTAATGTTATACCTTCCTAAGTCTTATACCTCATGATTGTACCTAAGGATATAAACTTAAAGGTATAAAACAAGATTAATGCAACATGCTTACATATGTTATACCAAGTCTTATAAAAACTAAACATGTAATTTACATATTAATATACATATATGACTTATATATGTAATTAGTCTTGAATGAAAAGGTCTATAATGGTATGTACATCATGGTGTATGGATTGAAGTGTGAAATGTTATGGAATGGAATGGTACTTGAATGCTCATTATGAATGAAAGTTGGATGATGTTATATGTTCTAACTTGATATTGACTCTTTAAAGTGAAAATTTAAGTATAAAATGTGAATGATCATACTAAATTAATATATGATGAAAATGTTATAGGTCTAGATAACAAAATCCATACTTCCACCCCAGCTTTTGATAAGGGTAAAATGGTTATAGGTTTGAGCTTTTCACTTCATGACCTCATTTAAGGTCTTGAAATGACTTTTTTTTTATGTATAAATGCTTATGGTATTAATGGAATGAGTTTATATGACTAATGTTATTATATGATCAACATTGCATATGATCATTCAAGCATTATTCATATATCATGTCATGAATTGTACAAGCATAAAAGCATATTCATGGCATATCATAAAGAGGTTATAAGGTTGAAAAGAAAAGAAAGAGAGATGATACAAGGCAATATGAAATGAAATATGCTGGGTCATAGAGATGATGGATTCCTTTGATGCAATCATATAATATCATTCCTATATGGAAAGAAAAATAGGTTCATTCAACCATACAGTTATAATGCCCTCATATGGGAGATAAGTACCGGTACATACAAGACCCAATACAAAATTGTGCATAATATTATAGAATAAGATGAATTATTATAGAATGGTCAGAGGGAGAGTGTAAAACATTAGTGCATTCTCACAGACACATTTATCATTTATATGTGATGAAAATATAGAGATTGATGATGATGAATGTGCAATGAAAGTACATATATGAATTATATACATATATGTACTCGATGATGTTCTTATATAATATCTTTTACAAGAAAAGTTATAAAAGGGCCTTATATGGTATTTATCTCTACGCTTTCAATACTAACACTTTTAAGAGAGATGGTTTGATGTTAAATGATATGATATGATATCAATACACTATTTTATGATTATTATTTATGGTATGATATTAATATGTCATATATGGTATAAAAGTCTATCATGTACACATATTTTTAACACCACTGAGTTTTATACTTAGCATTTGTCATTTGATGAACGTAGGAATTAGTCTAATTGGGGAGCGCCAGGTTTAGCTAATTAGTAGTCAGTGAAGATCAAGATTTTTCAAAAACCCTATCTTGAAGATAGTTTGGACACTTGTAATATACTTTGACATGTTTTCTCATTATATAGCATTATTCATTACTCATTTTAGCAGTGGTATTGGCTTGTGTATGCTGATTTGTATTTATAACTATGTATGAATGACGAATATTATATGATGCATATATGATATGTCTGCAAACTCTATGATATGATATTATTTATGAATACAGATGATTAAGACTTTCATTAAATTTCATAATGGTAATAAAATAGACATTAAATTATGAAAATATTTATGCATCCCTTATAGTGTAATTAATGATGTCCTTACTTAAGAGGCTACAGTAGCATGTTACGCCGGGTGTAGGTGTGACATGTTTTAATGGTATCAGAGCTATGGTTTGTTTGATCTAAAATTATTGCATGGTGTAACTACTACCAGTGATTAATGAGCTACATAATAAGAGTATTGTTAGTCCTTATTATTGTAAACTATTATGATCCATGTATATGTGTGTTACAGATTAGATATAATGACTGACAGAGCAGTTGTAGCTAGTGAAGAAGGTGGGGATAATTTTAATCCCCAAGAGGGTACTTTTGAAGCTAGAGATAGAAATGAGGTCTAATAGGGACGATATGATATTTATAATCAAGGTGAGTTAAGAGCGCAAGCAGAGAGGGTGCCTCCCCTAGAGCAGGTTAATGCTTCTATAGTGAATCTTGTAGCTACACAGTTTGTATAGTTTTTATGCTGTTTATAGAGATAAGGACAGGCACCCATGATAGCACCAGTTCCAACTATAGTTGAAAATAAGGAAGAATATAAGATGGATTTTAGGAAGCTGAGAGGTTATGGAGCCACTGATTAATTAGGAATAATTGATCCTTATATTGTAGAAATATGGCTAGAATGGATGAGCAAGTTACTTCAACAGCTGAGATTTCTTGATTTTGTAAAATTTGAGTATGCTTTATCGTTATTACAAAATGACACGTATGAGTGATGGAAAACCATTCCCTAAAGTATGGCTGATCCACTTGTCTTGACCTGGGAGGATTGTCAAAAGGATTTCTGGGAGAAATATATACCTTTTGCCTATATCAACTAGAAACTACAGGAATTTCTCAGCCTAAAATAGGGAAGTATATCAATTATAGAGTATGAAAGAGAGTTTATGAGAGTAGCTTATTATGCTACTAGTATTTTAACCGCTGTTTAAGACAGGTGTAAGAGATTTGAGCAAGGATTAAGTCCTCGGATTATGACATTCAATCAGGGCTTTAACTGTGAGGATGTTTTGGCTCTTATGGTAAATTCACTTAATCAAGAACGGACAATTAAGGAAGAACAGAGTTATAAAGGGTAATTTTAAAGACCATTCAGATGAGCTAGTCCTGCTTTTGGTAGTTAAAAGAGGGGTAGATTTAGAGGTTCTTTTACACCTTGATCAGTTGGATCTCGACCACCATTACCTCGATAAGGATAGAGAGAGAGATTTGCTAGCTATGGTACATTAGGGACAAGCTCAAACATATGTCATATATGTGGTCATATTCATTATGATGCTTATAGGTTGGGTACAATTTTATGTTACATATGTGAAGGCACTGGTCATTTTGCTTAAGAGTGTCTGGTACATCAGGATATGCTCGTACACATAATGTTTGAAGGTAGATTCTACTAGTAGATCCTAACACCTAAACCTATTCTGGAGGTATCAAAGAGTATGGGATGAGGTGGAGGCAGAGGCCATAGTAATGGTGGTCAAGGTAGCAGTCAAGGTCCACCAATCAAAATGTTAGGCTCTAGTAAGAGTTTATAATGTGGTTCAAAAAGAAGATCAGTGAGCATCTGATGTGGTTATCATATTAAGCAGTAATAGATTGTAAATAGAAGATGGTGACACTTTGATAGCTAGGGTGTGCTATGATATAGATATGGGGTAATGTGCCATCGATGATTACTAGTATGATTTTGGCAACAATGGCTCCAAAATTATTATTACAGGGATGTAAAACTATACTTACCCATGTTATAGACATGAGATAGAAAGAGGTCAAGATATTATAGATACTAATGATATATGACTTTTTGTATGTGTTTCTAGATGAGTTGCCTGGGTTGCTACTAGAGAGAGAGAGGTTGAATTTAAGATAGAAGTCTTACTTAGTACATAACATATTTCTACCACACCTTATGAAATGACACAAATACAGTTGAAGGAATTAAAGGCCTAGTTAGAAGAATTATTAGACAAGGGTTTCATCTAGCTAAGTGTCTCTCCAAGGGGTGCACTAGTTTTATCTATGAAGAAAAAAATTGTACTATGAGGTTATGCATCAATTATAAAGAACTGAATAAAGTGACAATTAAGAACAGGTATCTCTTGCCTCGCATTGATGATTTATTTGATCATTTCAAAGATGCCGTTGTATTTTCAAAAATAGATATATGGTCTAGTTATCCTCAGCTCTCGATTAAGGAAAATAGTATTTTGAAGACAACTTTCTGAACTCGATATGGTCATTATGAGTTTTTGGTTATACCATTTGGGTTAACTAATGCACCAGCAGTATTTATGGCTTTGATGCATATGGTATTCAAAAGACTATCTATATCAGTTTGTAGTTGTATTCATAGATGATATCCTGGTTTATTCAAAGTTTAAAGAAGATTATAATATGCACCTATGGATTCTATTAAAAAGATATGAGAAAAATAATTATATAGCAATTATCAAAGTGCGAATTCTGGTTAGAACAAGTGGCATTCTTGGGACATGTTGTATCTACTAATGGTATTAGAGTTGATGCCGGTAAGATTGAAGCAGTAGTAAACTGGCCGATTCTAAGAAATGTTAATGAAGTCCAAAGTTTTTTGGGCTTAGCAGAATATTATAGAAGATTTATGAAAGGATTTTCCATGATAGCTACACCATTGACTATGCTATTGCAAAAAGATGTTCCTTTTATATAGACTGAGAAAGATTATATGATCTACAGTGATGCTTTATTAAATGGGTTAAGTTGAGTTCTTATGCAAGATCGAAAAGTTATTGCTCATGCTTCGAGACAATTGAAGCCCCATGAGAAGAATTCTTGTACTCATGATCTAAAGTTAGCTACAATTGTGTTTGCTTTGAAGATTTGGTGATATTATTTATATGATGAGAAATGTTACATATACAATAATCATAAGAGTTTGAAGTATCTGGGTATACAAAAAGAATTAAATTTGAGATAGAGACAATGGATTGAGTTTATTGAAGATTATGACTATGTTATTGATTATCATCTAGGAAAGGCTAATCAGGTGGCTGATGCTTTAAGCAGAAAGACATTTGCAAGATTGCTATAATCATTGTTAATGCTTATTCATGAGATTCAACAACTGAATGCTATTCTTACAATATAACTAGATTATATTATAGCTAATTTACAACTATAGGCAAAACCAATGTTGATCAATCAAATTAAAGAATGTGCAGCGAGTAATGAAGAATACCAGAAACAATTAAAGAAGGTATGAGATGGTAATACTATTCTATTCACTTTAATTGATGAGGGTGTATTAAAGTATGGTTCTTGGATATATATTCCTACTAATGAACTCTGAAGAAGAGATCTTAAAGGAAGCTCATACTTCAAAATATGCATATCACCTCAGAAGTATAAATATGTATAGGTATTTAAAGCAATATTACTGGTGGGTTAGAATGAAAAATGATATAGCATAATAAGTGGTCAAGTGCTTAATATGTTAGCAGGTGAAGGTAGAACATCAGGTACATATGGGATTACTTAATCATTTACCTATACCATAATAGAAATGGGATCATGTTACTATAGATTTTGTTATGGGACTACCTATGAGCAAAGCTAAACATGTTGTAGTATGGGTTATTGTAGGTAGATTGATGAAGATAGCTAATTTTATACATGTACGGATGGACTACAGTTTAGAAAAATTGGCAAAGTTATATATTAAAGAGATTGTACAATTGCATGATGTTCCATCATCTATAGTATCAGATAGAGATCCTTAGTTCACATCAGATTTTTGAAGAGTTTTCAGAAAACATTAGGTACTAGAGTTCATTTTAGTATTGCTTTTCATCTATAAATAGGCAGTCAGTCAAAGAGAGTTATACAGATTTTAAAAGATTTGTTACGGGTTTGCATATTATAGTGGGAAGGTAGTTGGGATAGATACTTGCCACTAATTGAGTTTGCTTATAATAATAACTATCAGTCCAGTATATAGATGACTATGTATGAAGCTTTATATGGTAGGAAATGTAGAACTCATTTTCATTGGAATAAAGTTAGAGAGCAAAGATTGGTTGGACCTGAATTAGTACAACAAGCTAAGGAATAGGTAAAATTAATCAAGAGCCAATTAAAAGCAGCATTTGACAGGTAAAATCCTTATGTGGATTCAAAGAGAAGGGATATATAATATAAAGTCAGAGATAAAGTATTCTTGAAAGTGTCATCATGGAAAAGGATTATGAGATTTGAGCAAAAAGATAAATTAAGTCCTCAATTCATGGGGTTGCACGAAAGTTTAGAAAGAATAGGACCGTTAGCTTATAAATTAGCTTTGCCTCCTGAATTTGATAAAGTTCATAATGTGTTTCATGTATCGATGCTAAGAAAGTATAGATCAGATCCATCTTATGTTATACGAGTTGACTTTATTGAGATTTAGCTTGATTTTTCTTATAGTGAGGAACAGTTGACGATATTGGCTTAAAAGGTTAAGCAATTGAGAAATAAGCACAATTCCCTTGGTAAAAGTGTTATGGAATCATCATATGAGATAAGATGCTACATGGGAACAAGAGTCAAATATGAGAGAGCAGTACCCTCAGTTATTCTCTACAGATTTAGGTTAGAATTTTGGGTTGAAATTCTTTTTATGGGTGAGAGTTGTAACATCCACAATCATAGTATCTTTACATGCTTGCATCTTATGCATGAGTTAGAATAAATGAATGAATGACGCATGAAATGCATGAATGTGCTATGATTTATGTATACCTTGATACGATATATGTGCTTACAAAAATGTTATAGATAAAAGGAATTCCATCAGATATGGAATTTAAATAGAAAAGGGGTGGAAAGATATAAAACGATGGTTAAAGTAATGTAAATATATTAGTCATATCTTATAATGTGCATTTGGGATGATTTTGTAAAATGCCTTAAATGAAGTATTAGGATGAGATTTATAAGTGAAATGGGATATTTTGGCATGTTAGACATGTTATTCTATGAGAATGCATATATTAAAATGTGTAAAAGAAAGTAATGATGAAGTTAGAATTAAAAATTAAAAAAATAATAAAAATAAAAAGTTGAGGTAAAATTATGTATGTATGATGAATGATGCATGCTAAGTATGCCATGATATGTATGATATAATATTTTTAAGAAAGCGTTAATTAAAATGAAAAGAAGGAAAATTAATAAGGAGGACCAATTAGAAGTTGATAAGTGTCAAGTTTCTATTTTACCCTACCTTGACCTTTAATTATGATTAATTAAATAGCAAAAGTAAAAAATATAGTTAAAGTGGAGGGGAAGTTGGTTTTGCACAACCATTTCCATTTGAAAACTTCTTCTTCCTCCTCCTTTTTGAATTCTAACTTAGAGAATCATACCATCCTAAGGTAATTTTTCATGTAGAATTGATGTTTTATGGTCTTTTTGGTTGATTTTCACTGTGTGCATGTTTACTACCTCTTAATGTTTGCTGAAATTTATGTTCTATGGTTGTGTGAAATTCAGTCAAGAATGGAACATGAAGTATATGTGTCACACCTCCAATGGTGTAACATGCTCCTGTAGCATGGTTACCAATTTCCTAAGGATTATAAAATTGATAATCACCATACAAAGGATTCAAATAATTAACCTATCAAAAGCAGAATGTTTTTTGAATGAATGATGTAAAATACATATAATGATGTACAACCTGTAAGCATTCTGTAAACTTGTATAGTGGGATGATATCATAAGTCAAGCATTTATCTTCCATATATTTAAACAGTAAAGACATGCAAACATTACTTTATTGTTTTAGGGACATCTCTGGTGGTATCGTTATATATACATTGTAAAACATAAAACACATCATAATATATTACAATTATTTTGACTATCAATAGCATAAAATGAGTGGGTCACATAAAAATCAAGAAGTAGGAGTCTGCCTTGGAGTTTGAGTCCTTTACCTAAAATCACTATCTCAAGGACCAACTGCTGACACGACTATATCCCATGCTCTCCTATATCACTAGTGCCTACATCCATCAATTGACCAATACTAAGTATAAAACTCAGTGGTGCTAGTAAAATAAATAATCATAGACAACATAGTAATTCACACAATATCATAGAATCATCATTTCCAATATAATAAAGCATTTTAGTAATATTTCCATTCAGAAATAAAATATGTCATTAGCCAAATAATATTATCACCTATAACCACTTTTGCTATTTACCTGTGAACTTTATTACATAACCATCATTCATTCATAACCATTCACAATGTAATAATAGTTGTAAAATTTCAAATGTTAAATACGATGAAATGTGCCTTTGAGAATGCAATGTATGAATTGTACTCTCTCTCTGTTTTTCCTTCGCCATTTTCATTTCACTACGCCATTTTTTCAATTGTGCATATTTATGTATTGGGTTTTTCATTTCTATGGTTCAACAAATAGGAACCCATTTCACTTTATTTTCTTTTCTTTTCTTTTTCTGTTCGATTTCCTTTGGAAATCCATTTTATAGCCTAATACACTTTCATTAAAGATTTCCTCACTTTCGTTCATTTTCCTCCATCTTTATTTCTCCATGATATGTCATGTTATGTTTAATATGATGATGCATTTATGATTATGGATTATAAATGCATGTAATATAATGTTATAGATAATCATTCAGTGACATTGCATTATACTATAAATAACGTTCCTTTATAGATCATTTAATGATCAAGGAACCCTAGCACAAACCTACAATCGCTTTCCTTTTGTCTAACCTGTTTGGTGGCATGTATTGATTATCTTTGGGACCACTTAAATCATAATACAATATTCGTATTTAATAAGAAGGTTTAATACAATCACTAGTCATTCATAATTAATAGTTTTAAAATCATATTATAGTATATATATATATATACACTCCATTGTATAATAATCATTCACGTATACTAAGTCAATTCATATACTGAAAGATAATATTAAGTAAGGAAATTATAGTAGCATTCAAAATACAATCACTATTTATTTTAACTATCATGATATTTGAACCAAAATATAAAATATATAATACTAAAATGATATAACCTTTATATTATTGAAACCTTGATTTAATTCAAACAGTTAGTTTGGAAATTCATTTAAAATATTTTTTTAAATCCTTAAGAAACAGCCTCTTTTAAATTCATTTTTTCATAAATCATTTAAACTCTAAATTAAATAAACTTGGTATCATTATAAAATAAGTTTAATAAAATTTAAAGTAATATATAATATGCTCATAAAATTACCTATTAAGATGCCCAATTTATACATACAATTTTGGTTACACCATAACCATACATCACATTCACCATACATACAGTCCACTTTTATCATTCATTTAGGTCCAACAAATTAATTCTAAATGGAGCAATCCTTGTACCATTAAAAGTAAATTTAGAAAGCTTTTTAAGCATGTATCATTCACCCACAAACTCACTCAAAAAGGCAAGTAAATTAAAATTTAATTAAGCTATGCATCACATTTGATTTCTGATCCTTTAGAGCCGCTTCCTTTCAAGTACCTTTTGAGTAAGCAAACAATTTCAAACCAAGATAAATTTGATATCATAACAAAGTAGGTTTAAAGAGCTGTTCAAAGACCTATTACATGCTTAAAATTTGAACCATTGAGCCCTAAATACATAAGTTACCGCAAGCTCCATTTTATTTTCCTAAGTAAACGAAATGTGGTCTAAATAAACATATAACACACATTACAACCTTACCATTTCAAATAACCAACATACTCCAAAATCTCACAACATGCACATTACACATACACATATGTATCTAAAACATTCCATTATACAAAATACCAACACAATAGTCACACTCACTTTAAATATAAATAGCTTTACACTAGTTTCATAAAGCAATTAATCAAGTGAATCATTTAGTAGCAACTTCTCCCTTTACACTAAATATACAAAGAGATCCATACAAAAACATTCAATCATAAACTCACTATAAAGCATGCTTCTTCTTTACACACTCAATACAAATTACACATAAAAGTTTGGACTAAAATAAAATCAAAGAAGGAAAAGAAAGAAGAAGTAGATATCATTGTGCAATAAGCTTACCACCTTTTACACCTGTTGATCTTCAACAAGCCTCACACCCATACTTAACTATGTCTTCTTAAGCTTAGATCTTTAAGTAGAACACACATGCACATACGATTGGTGAGGATCATTGGAAGAAAATCAATGAGGAAAAGAAGAGAAGTATTGCTTCAAAATGAAAAAGAGAAGGGAAAAGGAGGTTTCGATGGGGTTTAAAAGTGGGGAAGAAAATGAAATGAATGAATTGCTTCTTACATCTCTTTATAAAATGGTTTAGTTGAATGAATTGCACCCTACACATCATGCACACACATGCATGCTAATATCTCTTAACCCCTCCACTTTCATATATAATATAATATAATACAATACAAAATAATATAATATAATGTAATATAATATAATATAATATGGTATGATAAAATATCTTTCATTTATATGATGAATATACATGATACATACGCATATATATGCATATATTTACATACAATTACATGTACACTCACACACGTAAACAAACTTTATTAATCAAGCATACATATATATATTAAATATTCTTGGCAATTAGTATATAACATGTACGAAAATAATATCCGCATATTTATTGATCATTAGTCTCAACGTTATACCCATCTATTATCGCATCATAAACTATTCAATAATTTTACCAATTATTATCACATCGATATCATAACACATATCAAATAATATATCATTCACTTTCCATATCATTTTCACATATCGCACAATTCCATATTTAATCTCAATCATACATATAGATTAATTAATATTCATCACACATATAAAAAATGCAATATAAAAAATGCAATATTCTACATGTGTGCATGTGTGCATGTGACAATATGCATGAATTTTGATGAAATCATGTGAAAAAAGTGAAAAGAAGAATGAATTATGCATGTTTGAAGTGTTTTGATTGAGTTTTAATGTTTGGATAAATAATTAATGAAAACCCTAAGGTGATTTACATATAAATGACTCTTGAAATGTTGTTTAAGGTGTGTATATTGTGTTAAAAGTGTTAATTGATTATGAAGAATATGGAAAATGCATGAAAAATGGTTGGAAAGTTGAAAGTCATAAAGAAAATACTTACTATCCAAATTTGAAATGTTGTGCTAGAATTGTGAAGATCAATTTTGGATGCTTAAAGGAAGAGGTATACATGATATATGCATGTGCTTGCTAAAATCGGACCTTAAAAGCAAAGTTATGGGGTTTACGATAATTATATTTTCACTACCTTAATGTTTGATTTTTTTAGATCTGTAATAAATCGTTGGAAAGCTCTTTGAATGTAGTTTCTAATAGTACTAGAATTGCAAAATTCTAAAGTAATTTTCATGGTCAAAAACATCATGCCATCTACACTGTCACATTTGAGCATGAATTGGGCAGGAAACTTTGGTATGCGGCCTTTTAAAATTTGATAGCCTAAATGAATTTGAAAATTTGCAAGAAATAACTCAAATAAAAACTTATTGAGTCTAGTTTCTAATGGTATAAATCTTGCTTATGTTCAAGTTCATTAATTTATACAAAAGCTCCATGAAAGACACAAAGGTACAAAATGGTAAACATAAATTGTCAAGTTTGATAAATAATTTTTTTTTTCACACTGTAAATGCCTAAATTTTGGTAACTTGTCTATATGAAATTGTACTTCCAATATACATGAGATGATGATTTATTTGTGAGTACTTACCATGATTTTTATATTGCTTCATGAAAACCATAAGAAGCATAAAATGAGAAGTAAAATATGAAGGAATTAATCATGAAAAAAATGAATGACAAAATCAATAGTAACCATACCAAATGAATAATAACTTGTTATGGATGGTTTGGCTATTTATGGAATGAGTGTTTAAGGCATCTAAAATTAATGTTATACCTACCTATGCCTTATAACTCATAATTATTCCTAAGGATATACACTTAAAGGTATAAAATAAGATTAATGCAACATGCTTATATATGTTATACCAAGTCTTATAAAGACTAAATATGTAAATTACAAATTAATATACATATATATGACTTATATATGCAATTATTCTTGAATGCAAAGGTGTATAGTGGTATGTACATCATGGTGAATAGATTGAAGTGTGAAATGTTGTGGAATGGAATAGTACTTGAGTGCTCATTATGAATGAAAGTTGGATGATGTTATATGTTATGACTTGATATTGACTCTTTAAAGTGAAATGTTAAGTGTAAAATGTGAATGATCATACTAAATGAATGTAGGATGAAAATGTTGCAGGTGCAGATAATAAAATCCAAACTACCGCCCTAACTTTTAATAAGGGTAAAATGATGGTAAATTTGTGCTTTTCACTTCATGACCTTATTTAAGGTCTTGAAATGACTTATTTATGTATAAATGCTTATGGTATTAATGTAATGAGTTTATATGACCAATGTTATCATATGATGAATATTGCACATGATCATTCAAGCATTATTCACATATCAGGTCATGAATTATACGAGCATAAAAGCATATTCATGGCATATTATAAGGAGGTTATATGGTGGAAAAGAAAACAAAGAGAGATGATACAAGGCAAAATGAAATGAAACATGTTAGGTTATAGAGATGATAGATTCCCTCGATGGAATCATATAGTATTATGTCTATATGGAAAGAAAAATAGGTTCACTCAACCATCCAGCTATAATGCCCTCCTACGGGAGATGAGTACCAGTACAGACTGAACCCAATACAAAGTTATAGACAATATTACAAAATAAGATGAATTATTACATAATGGTTAGAGGGAGAGTGCAAAGCATTAATGCATTCTCACATATGCATTTATCATTTATATGTGATGAAAATATAAAGATTAATGATGATGAATATGCAATGCAAGTATATATACAAATTATATATATATGTGTACTCAATGATTTTCCTATATATTATATGATATAGGAAAAGCTATAAAAGGGCCTTATATGGTATTTACCTCTATGCTTTCAATACTAATGCTTTTAAGAGAGATGGTTTGATGTAAAATGATATGATATGATATCAATACACTTTTTATGATTACTATTTATGATATGATATTAATATGTCATCTATGGTATAAAAGTATGTCATGTACACATATTTGTAGCAGCACTGAGTTTTATACTCAGTGTTTATCATTCGATGAATGTAGAAATTAGTCCAATTGGGGGGCGTTAGGATTAGTCAATTAGTAGTTAGTGAAGATCAAAAATTTTTAGAAATCCTATCTTGAAGACAGTTTGGACACTTGTAATATACTCTGAGATATTTTATCATTATGTAGTATTATTCATTACTCATTTTGGCAATAGTATTAGCTTGTGTACGCCGATGTATATTTGTATGTTATCACTATATTTTACTGATACAAATGTGATGATGGCATAAAATATCATAACTATGTATGAATGACAAATATTATATAATGCATATGCGATATGTTTGCAAACTCTATGATATGATATTATTTACAAATACAGATGATTAAGATATTAAGGAAATTTCATAATGGCAATAAAATAAACATTATTACCCTTATATTGTTTATAGACATATGGTAGTTGCATTAATAATACAAAACTTGCTAGAGTACATAAAATGTTAAGCCTTTGAACTTTATAATGTCAGTTATTAATCGCAGATTAGTGTCTTTTTACCTTAGTGATACTAACCTTTGTTCATTGAATAATAAATTTTAAGTACAAAAATTAATGATACGTAAATATACAACTAAAATAAAAATAATCATATTAAGCAATATTTATGCATCATTCATATAAGAATAGTAATAGTGCATTCTATTATGCATTTCATAATTATTATGATAATAATCATGGCATCATAGTATATATTATTATATATCACATATCTATTCTTGTTTTCTACATTGTAAACTTAAATGATTATACTTGCATCTTTATATAATCAAACATTTACCTGATACAAAATCATCATTGTAGTATTAATTATATATTATAATGCAATCATGCAATGCAAGTAATATGTATTACTCAACATCCATTTATGTTTCCTTCATGCCCACACCTTCATATTTTGTATCATCCAAACCATCATACAACATTATAACTTATTGAGGAGGGAAACTCAAAAAACCATAGGAATAAATATATCAACATTATGGAAAGACTATTTAAACCAACCTCTAAATTAAATACATCATCATACTATATATAATTAGGTATAGATAAATCTTAACCTACCATTGAGGAGGAATTATCGCTATGTAACATTCCATAACATATCATATAACATCATCGTAACATCATATTTATAAGTTAAAAATATGGTTGATCAAAATAGTTATCATTTGGCTATGATAATATGAACTAATATAATAATATGCTTCACTATGTGGTTATGACTTTAACACTCCATTCATTGTATTGTGTTTCTTGCCCATGATTTTGATGTGTTATAATTGTTAGTAAATATATGATTAAGTATTAAGATATGTTAATTCCCCATTAGTATTTATAGTAAGTTAGAATTTTCCCTATTAAATTTATGAGCATGAGTGTTGGTTGTGATATTTATACCTAGGAATGTGAGGGTGAAGTCAGTAAAAGTGGTATAAGAATGGATACAAACAAGATAAGATATGCTTTACTTACATCATCAAAATTACATTACAATATACAATTGATGTTATAGTTTTGAGAGTATGTTAAATTAACATTATATTATATTAAGCTGTAAACTTGCTATTTTGAGTTATAATGTAGGAAACAAGTACAAATATAAGATAATATATAATATATGCTTTGATAATATAATTATTATGTTTTATCCATATCATGAGGGTTTGATAAGCAAAGAAGGATACACTTTAATAATTCTTAATTATTCGTTTATGAAAACATGTTTATCAGTGGAAGATGTAATTTAAAAATTTTAAAACATATGATTTCATCGGATCTAGCAAGTCCATTCATAGAACACATCAATTATAGAGAATATTATCAAAGAAGAGATTGAAAAACTTACTTTTATACATATCTCCTTCTTTGTTGTTCTTCTAAAAAGTTGTAGCAAACTTTTCAATCCTCATGGTAGAGGATCTCAAAACTATCCACACAAGTAACAAGAATGGTTAGTAATCAATATTACTTGTGTTGGTTTTGAGACTAGTAAAACAAAACAATAAGAATGGATGAAGAATGGAATGAATTCGGTTTTGCTTCTTGATCTATAATAAAAAATCAAATTGTTTCTCTTGTTCTTAAGATTCAAATGGCTTGGAATCAATAGAGGAAGGAAGCAGCTAAAATATTCTTTTGTATTTCCATTTTTTCTTTTACCAAAAATGTCATACCATAACCCTAATTAGGTTTAGGTTTAAGAAGTTAAGTCATATGCATATCACATGCTTCTGCCATGTGACTAACTTAAATCTCCTTCTTAAAAGCACATGACAATTATGTGCACTTCCTTTTAATTTATCATACATGAATAAGTTTTGTGAAAATTACATATTGACCATTAAGTCATTTAATTTCATCCAATTCTGTATATATTATGCATCTATAAAACATTATTTTACCAACATCCATTCATGATCATCATTCCTCTTACTTTTAGTGTGCGACCTTTTGGGTTCTTAACATGTTGGCAACATATGATCATTAAACTTCATTTAATAACATCATATATAAATCAAGAGTGGTGTCTAGTCACATATCATGACTACCTAAATGTCAAGAGGTCATTAGTTTGACTACAACCCTTCCATATCAAATTCCATGTAATGAACTCCTTTCACTATCCACTATCTCATTTAGGTTTGAGTATGGATTAATGTTAACTCAATGCATAATCAGGTATGTTAGATCATGCTCTAAATTTGATGTTTCATGTACCATAATCTTTATTCCCAAAATGCCTTTATAAAAATCATTCATCAATAGGCATCCTTCTCTTGCCAGAGATTCATGAATAAAGAATATTACATGAATCAATAAGATAAAACCCCTACGTTTAATCTAGGGTGGTGATCCTTTATTGATAAACAAATGCCTTCAACTACTTCATACTATATCCAACCTCTAAGTTATGAACGCCTCCTATGGAAGAATAAAACATAGGAGTCAAAACATAATAATCCATAAGTAAGATAACCTTGTTATCTCAAGTCTTAAGGATACTTGCACTATTGATATGAGTGAGATATACTTCACGGACATAGATTAATCATCCATATGAAATGTCACTAGCAAGGCTTCCAATGAGTCAGTCTCTTACTGCTCATCCATATGTTCACTTTAGACAACTCTTGTCATGATGAATGAGAATCATCATGTTGACCTTGACTTTTCATACTCATGAAATTTTGGGTTTCCATTAATTCAGCTCGGTATTAGTCCTCGATATCGACCCCGATTATACACATAGGCCTCTGTGACTTTCCTTGAGTATTCTGGTGTACAGAATACATCAGAGCTAGTGGGGCCCACCATAGTACCTGGCAAGGTCCACCACCCTCATTTCCTTATTCTGAGTGTTCTATACATACGGAACACACTTCTTTGTTGCCTACGCGAGGTAAACCATACAGAATGCAAAATACTGCATTTCCGGCCTTGGGCACTATTCACCATGAATAGTGCATAGGTGGGACCCACCACCAGTATTAGTCCATTCTATGTATTTTGTACTCACAGAATACATTTTATAGTTGCCTTACGGAAGGCACATCCCGTGGCACCCCAAATGCCACATTCCTGGCCCACTGCGCTATGGGGCCCATCATGCATTAGTGGGACCCACTACCCACTACCCACCATAATCCATTCTGAGTGTTCTGTATGTACAGAACACACCCCACTTGTTGCCTTACGCAAAGCACAACATTGGCCATGCTACTTGCTATATTCCGGGCCCGCCGCACTATAGGGCCCACCCGACACCAGTGGGCCCCACAACCCACTGTAGCCTATTTGGAGTGTTATATATGCACAAAACACATTTTCATTGATGTCTATGCAAGGCATGAATTTTGGCACGCTGAATGTCACATTTTTACCATAAGGCACTATAGGCCCAAAACGGGCCCATTAGCGAAACTTGTCGTTCGGGGTCGAATTTGGTGAAACTTAAAACTGCAAAGTGACTCAGAATGTCGTTTGAACCTTTGTGGACATATGGTGTACATCCCATTTCGCTCATACAGGGCAGCACACATAGCCATATGCACCACGCATAGTATTATGCGCACCGCATATAGCCTAAAAGATGTTTGGTCGGGAGCCTTTTTGGGACCAAATCAAAAAAACTTTTCTTCAAAAAAATGCCTTAGAATGTCAAATGATGCTTATTGGGTATAGGATGTACATCCCGATGCAACCACAGTACGCCCTACACGATGGGTCAAGAGGTAATGTGTTGCACATATGGCACCATGTGCGCAGCATATGGGCTATGTGATGCGCACATCACATGATGTGCGCCACATATTCCATTAAAATTTTTCAAATCTGGTTTGAAAATTACAAAATTGCCATGCCCAAAATTAGCTCTATAAATATAGAGCTTGGGGTCTGTCATAAAGGTCCGAAATTTGCTCCAGAATCAACCTAAAACTCTGCCAAAATTCTGCCAAAAATAATTAAACACTTAATTAATTAAATTCTAGGGATTTAGAGACTAATTGGCTCCAGTTAGGATCCCTAAGCACGTTTGAAGTGAAGATCAAGAAGAAAACTCTGCTAGAATAAGGTAAATCTTCTTATTTTTCCATTTTTCTTCCATTTTCCTCTATTTTTACGGGCCATATGCTGCACATATAGACCCATGTGCACCACATGTAGCTCATGTGTGGCACATATGAGCCTATATGCTACGCATATGGGCTCCATATTTCAAATAAAATGCCATTTTTCTCCTGTTTTGCTTCGGTTTTTTGCCCGATCTGGCCATTTCAGTGATGTTTAAGGCCTCCTCATGCCTTGAATGTCTTGGATCTACCAAATACTTGCTGGATCTAAAAGAATTTTAACTTTAAAATTATTTTTCTTGAGTTGGATGCAAATCCACGAGTAAAAACGCAATTTCAGGCTCCGATATACCTAGATCGGGGTTGGATCTCAGGTTTTTACGGAAAAATCCTTGATTTTCCTCTATTTTCTTTGCCATGTGTGCTACACATAACCTATGTGTGGCACACATGGGCCTATGTGCAGCGAACATAGGCCTCGGTTTTCACAGAAAATGTCATTTTTCGCCCGATCTGCTCCAGATCTGATTTTTTCGGCAACTCTAATAGCTTCTCTATGCACTTGGGGTTCTGGATCTTTCAAATATTGTCTTGATCTAATTGATTTTAGCTTTAAAATTAATTATTTAAATTAACTACCTAATTATTTGTTTGAAATGCAAAACGGAGGTCGATTCGTGTTCAAAATTGGTTAAGGGGCTATCTCTAAATTAGTCCAAGTGATGTTAGCACTCCCATTTGATTTTCCATGATCAAATAAAAATAATTTTGCCTAAAATTATTTTTATAAAAATGAATTTCCACGATCTGACTTGTGTTTATTCAAATAATTATTGCCTAATAATTATCAGATTTTGACTCTTAGTTTGTGCTTTTAAATGGCATTAGACTAGTTAAATAAATCCAAAATTCATTTGCTACTAATGAATTTTATTTGTTTATTTTACATAATAAACATCGTGCAATTTTGGCTCGTGTCGCCCGAGGTGGAATAGTGCCTGAGGAGAAGGGGACGTTACTTAACGTCCCAAAATATGTATGCGAGGACATTTATGTAATAGGATAGGATTATTATTAGCTTGTAATAATTAATCCCCTTAAAATCCCCTAATCCCTCGATCCCTTTCACCGGCCATTATTATTTTTCGTTCGTGGATGATTTATATTTGCTCAAATATATATGTCATTCATGTCACATGCCATGTCACATGACACATCACACACTTTTATGCCATGCCATGCATATGCCATACCATAACATACTGTATTTTTCTATGCATATACATATAAATACGGCAATACATAATTACACCAAATACGCTAATACACAATCCAATACATGCAATCAATATGCCTTACCATGCATATATATGCCATATCACATGTCATTTTGCTATGATGCCATGTCACATCGTATGCCATAATGCCTGTCATACCGTATGCCATGACATATACCATGCTGAATACACATTCATATACACATCACTATGTCATGACATGCATATGCCATGCCATACATCCTTCACATGCCATGCATATGGTATGCCATCCATTATGCCATGTCATGCACATGCCATACCATAC
>CANYBF012038861.1:0-12137 GCA_948192965.1 Dalechampia spathulata
CATGGACTTCAATATATAGTTTAATACTCCAAGTAAAACAAGTTCATTCAAAACATTGTACTATATAATGAATAATGCCTTTATTAATGAAAAATGTATGGTACAAATACACATGATGCTCTAAAGCATACACTAACATCATATAGCACCATTCTATGTGCAACCTTGGAATGTCAAATCACATGTCACGCTGTGTACATACATTTACGCTCGTATGCTTACCTGCCTAGGACAATTAATCCCAACTATAATGGTAAAATTGATTTTGGAAACTCATAGAATAGATCTCCACCACTCAAACCCAACCTCTAAAGGGTTTAACTAGCACTCATGCTATGGGTTGGTTGGACCAATTTGGAACCATCCAGTGGTGACTCCCTTACAACTCTTTTGAGTCCGTATCATTCCCTAAGGGAACCCCTTAGGAAGACTACGCTTTCACTCCAAGTGCAGTCCTCGGTTTGTGAGCCTCGCAAGCCTCGCTCTGGTGGGTTGGTAGAAACCGGCGCTCACAACATGTGAAAGTTGTTTTCTCTTGGTCTTGAGGAAAGATGAAAATTTGATTGTATCCTGAATAGCCATCTAAGAAACAATAGAAAGAGTGACCTGTTATCTTCTCAATCATTTGATCAACAAAGGGTAAAAGAAAATGGTCTTTCCTAGTTACAATGTTCAACTTCCTATAGTCTATGCAAACTCTTTAACCAGTCACTATCCTAGTTGATAGCAATTCCTTCTTCTCATTTTCTATGATAGTCATGCCACCTTTTTTTGGTACACATTAGATAGGACTCACCCACTTACTATCAGAAATAGGGTAGATAATACTTGCATCCAGCAACTTAATTACCTCTTTTTTTTACAACATCTTACATATTAGGGTTGAGTCTTTTTTGCCTCTCATGAACAGGCATGCTTCCCTCTTCCAGGTTTATTATATGTATGACCATATTAGGGCTGATTCCCCTGATATCTAACAGCTGCTAGCCTAAAGCTCGGATGAGCTTTTGCACTGTTTTAAGTAGCTCATCCTCCTGTGCCAAAGTCAGCTTATTAGAAACAATAATCGGTAATGTTTCATTATTTCCTAAGAATGCATACCTTAAATGTCTTGGTAGGATTTTCAGTTCTAAAATTGGTGGTTTCTCGATTGAAGGAGGAGTAGGGTTAACATTTCTTACCAGTTGTTTTGTTCTAGGTAATTCATCACCTTCTTTGTTTATTACCTTAGTCCCTTCATCTATTGTGACATTCTGCACCTCGTCATTCATGATAGGGGATACACATTCATCGACTATGTCTACTTTCATGCACACCTCACCCTTCATTGGCTATTTCATTGCCTTCCTCATCTTGAATTCTATTCGCTCATCACCAATTCAAAGGATGAGTTTTCCTTCATGCATATCAACCAATGCTCTTCCTGTATTTAGGAAGGGTCTTCCTAAAATTATTGGGCAATTGACATCTTCATTGTAGTCCAACACCATAAAATCTACTGGAATGATAAACTTATCCACTTTTACCAAAATGTCCTCGATGATCCTGAATGGTTTCTTCACCGACTGATCAACTAGTTGAATTACCATAGAAGTAGTCTTGATTTCTCTAATACCTAGCTTTTGAAAAATTGCATATGGCATCAAGTTGATACTTAGACCCAAATCACACAAACACTTGTTAAATACCAAATCTCCTACTTTACATGGGATAGTGAAACTTCCGGGATCTCATAGTTTAGATGGCATTTTACTTGAAACTATTGAACTATAGTTTCTAGTTAATGAAACAGGTTGTGTATCATCTATTGTGCATTTGTGTGCTAAGATTTCCTTTAAAAGCTTTGCACATTTTGGTATATCTTGAATCATTTCAGCAAATGTCACATTAATCCTCAATTTTTAAAATTTTTCCACAAATGCATTAAACTTTTCATCTATTTTATGTTGCACTAATCTTTATGGAAATAGAATGAGGGGCATATACTTACTTGGCTCTTGCTCCTTATCCTTTCTCATTTTTGGTATCATTGTCACAATCATGACTTGCAAGGGTTTGGCTTAGTTGTGAGCACCAATTTTTGCCAGAGCCCAGAGTGAGGATTACGATGCTCACAGACCGAGGACCGCACTTGGAGTGAAAGTGAAGTCTTCTTGAGGGGTTACCTTGAGGAATGATACAAACTCAAAAGAGTCACAAGGGAGTCACCATCAGATGGTTCTGGATTGGTCCAACTGACCCATAGCATGAGTGCTAGTTAAACCCTTCAGAGATTGAGTTAAGGTGGTGGTGATCTATTTTTATGAGTTTCCAAAATTGATTTTACCACTATAGTTGGAGTTAATTGTCCTAAGCAAGCAAACATATGAGCATATATGTAAGCAAACAATGCGACATATGATTTGGCATTGCAAGGTTGTACGTAGAGTGGCACATAATACTATATGGCATTTGGATGGCATGGCATACGAAGTAGCGATAAAATAACATGGCATATGCATGACATATGAGTGTGAATGACATATTATATGCATGATATGGCGATTAAGCATAGTATATAGGCATATAATCATGACAAATAGCACGTATAGCGTAATACATTAGTGTTTTTAGCATTTATAGAATGTATGGTGTATATGTGGTATATAAAGTGAGTGGCATGGCATATGCATGGCATATGCATGACATGCAAAATATATGACATGGCATATGCATGGCATGTGGAATGATGCAAAACATATCATATGTATGACATGTGAAATGAATGGCATATCATATGCATGATATGTAAGGGAAATGACATATCATATGCATGACATATGAGGTAATGCATGACATATCATATGCATGATATGTGGAATGAATGGCATATTATATGCATGATATATGAAGTGATGCATGAAATATCATGTGCATGACATGTGGAATGATGTATGGCATGGCATATGCATGACATGATATGTATATATGAAATGACATGGCATAGTGAATAACAAACCATATGCATGATATGTGAAGTGAATGACATACCATATGCATGATATGTGAAGTGAATGACATACCATATGCATGATATGTGAAGTGAATGACATACCATATGTGTGATATGACATGACATGGCATATGCATGACATGGCATATTGATGCGTATGTGAATGGATATTCAACATGGTATATGTTATGACATACAATATGACATGTGACGTGGCATGGCATAATGGCATGGCATGACATATTGGCTAATTGCGCGTACTTGTATTGCGTATTGGCGTATTAGATTATATTGGCATATTTATATGTATAAGCATATGAAATATAGTATGTTTTGGCATGGCATATGCATGTCATGGTATAGTAGTGTGTGATGTGGCATGTGACATGGCATGTGACATAATGACATACTTTTTAACAAATATAAATCCATCCATAAATAAAAATACCGAAAGGCCGGTGAAAGAGATCAAGGAATTAGGGGATGCACACGAGATATAAGGGATAAATTATTACAAAGCCATAATAAATCTATCCTATTACAAAAATATCCTCGCATACATATTTTGGGGTGTTAAGTAACACCACCTTCCTTCTTAGGTACTATTCCTTCTCGGGTTGCACGAGCCAAAAATGCGTGTATGTTTATTATATAAAATAAACAAATAAATTCATTAGTAGTAAAATGAATTTAGGATTTATTTGACTAGTCCAATGCCATGTAAAAGCATGAACCAAGAGTCAAAATCCAATTAATTATTAGGCAACAATCACATGAATTTATACGAGTCAGATCGTGAAAATAAAAATAATTTTAAGCAAAATTATTTTTGTTTGATCATGGAAAATCAAATGGGAGTGCTAACATCACTTGGACTAATTTGGAGATAGCCCCTCAACCAATTTGAATCCAATCCTTTCAAAAATTATATTTTTAACAAGTTAAATAGGCATTTAATTGTTGAAAATCAATTTTGAGGCCAAAATTAATTAAATGTAATTAATTTATGATAGATCTAGTACATTTGAGCTACTGTGAAGCATCAAATGTTACTGGAATAATCAAACTCGTTTTGAAAATGATCAAAAAATGCAATTTTTGAGAAATTTCCCAGGGAACGTGTGCCACATGTCAGACTATGTGCACCACACATAGCCTGTGTATGGTGCACATAACATGACATGTGGTGCACATAGCATGTAGATATGCAAGAAAATCAAATCTATCAGTACAGAAACGATCTACAGACAAAAAAACGCAAGTTTAATAAAAACAGTACCTCATTTTGAACACGAATCGACCTCCGTTTTGCAATCAAAGCAATTAATTATGCAATTAATTTGAATAATTAATTTTAAGGCTAAAATCAATTAGATCTGGACAATATTTGATAGATCCAAAACTCCAAGAGCATGAACAAGCCTCTGGAGTTACTGAAAAAATCATATCCGAAGCGGATCGGGTGAAAAATGGTGTTTTTTGTGAAATCTGGGATCTATGTGTGCTGCACATAGATCTATGTGCACCATACATAGGCCATGTGTGGAACACATAGATGTATATGTGGTGCACATAGCAAGTAAAATAGAAGGAAAACAAAGTTTTTAGGGAAAAATCCGAGATCCAACCCCGATCTAGGCAGATCTAGGGTTGAAAATGTGTTTTTGCTTCATGGATTTGCATCCAACATAAGAAAAATAATTTTAAGGTTAAAATTATTGTAGATCTGTGAAATATATGGTAGATCTAGAACACCAGAGGTATAGAGAGACCTTAAATGTTGTTGGAAAGATCAGATTGGGCAAAAAATCGAAGCAAAATGGAAGAAAACCAGCATTTTCTTTGAAATCTGAGGCCTATATGTGCCATACATGGGTTAGATGTGGCATACATAGGTCTATGTATGGCGCACATAGCCTGGAAAACAGAGGAAAAATGAATGTTTTTGAGAAAAATGTGAAATCTGGCTAGGATCTATGCAGATCAAAGCCAGATTTCACTTGTTTTAGGTACCCAAAAGCATGATTAAATAAGAAAAATCCATGATTGAAGCCAGTCATAAGTAGATCGAGCCAAAAAATTGGAGATTTAAGCAAAAATCCAAAGAAAATGGAAGAAAATGAAGAAATTACCTTATGGCAGTAGGTTTTTCTTCTTGATCTTGCTTCCAATCGTGCTTAGGGAGCCTAACTAGAGCCAATCAGCTTCTAAACCCTAAGAATTTAATTAATTTTGGAGGAATTTTAGCATAGTTTAGCCTTGCTCAAGAGTAATTTTTTGGACCCCTTATGTTGAACCCTTAGCTCTATATTTATAGAGCCAAATTAGGGTTTGGTAAAATTGTAATTTTTTGTTCAGATTTGAAAATTTTAATGCTATGTTCGTCACACATAAGGCTATATGCACCACACATAGCCTATGCACGCAACATGTAGTGCTACATGCTGCACATATAGTATTTTGACCCATCATGTGGGGCCCACTGGGGTTACATCGGGACGTGCACCCCATGCCCCATAAGCATCATTTTATGCATAAAGATATTGTACAATGTGGCTCACATCTGATTTGGTCTCGAGAAGGCTCCTAATCAAACGTCTTTTATATGCTATATGCTACGCATTTAGCATTTTGCCCTTATATGCTCCTCCTTATATGAGCAAAATGGGATGCGCGTTGTATGTCAAATAAGCATCATTTGACATATTAAGATGTTTTGGAATGAAAAGTTTTCCGAATTTGGTTTGAAAGGTGGGTCCCACCAAACATCTTTTTTTCTTGCATAGTGCTATGCACTAAATCCATTTCGTTTGCGTATTTCACCTTGCACGGGGTGAAATGCAATGTGTTTCTTATGTCAAATAAGCATCATTTGACATATTAGAGCATTGTATGAAATGGCTCCCTGTTAGGTGGGCCCCAGATGGTGGGCCTTACCGAGCTTCTTATTTTGGGCATAGTGCTATATGCCCAAAATGTAGGATTTTGCATGCTATGTGTTTTGCACATCAAATAAGCGCTATTTGACATTATAAGACATTACTGGTATGTTCTATTTATGTGGACCCTACCAGGTGGGCCCCACTTATGGGCCTTGCATGTGGGTCCCACCAAACATTTTTTTGGTTTAAGTGTTATGTCCATAATGCTATGCACTGAATGTCCTTTGCATGTCCAAAACACTCAGGGGAAACTGACAAGGGTGGTGGGCCCCGTTAAACATTGTGGTGGGCCCCAACAACTGCAATATGCTCTATACACCCAAAGCACTTAGAGGAAGCAAAACAGGCCTATATGCATTATCGGGGTCAACTTCGGGGACTAATATCGAGCTGAATTGATAAAAACCTAAGATTGCTTAATGGTGAAAAGTCAGGGTCAATAGTTTACCCCCTGATCAGAACCATTTTGAGGCGACACAAGCACAAGTCATCAAAATGAGATATGATCATATCATGACTTTTCACATGAAGTAATGAAAAGCACTTGCCCGATGCTTGCGTCGAGGCCTGATGTTCCTGCTGGGGCTTGTGGGGTGCTCATGGTGAGGCTTTACAGAGTGCTCTTGTTGAGGCCTACCATCCAATTCTGCAACTGGGAGCCCAATGCTTAGGCTAAAGGTGATCAATGCTGATCTATTGCTCATGTTGAGGCTTAGGAACCCAATTCTGTCACTAGGTGCTCAAGCTAAACTGATCAATGCTGATCAAAGGTCTTCTGTAAGACTGATGGCTTTGCTGCGAGGCTTAGAATCATCTGTAATCAGTGTTCAGATGCCTACTGTAAGGATTTAGGAACCAAAGGTTTGGTTTGGTTACCTCTATTGGATCTGAAGATGACTGACT
Source organism: Dalechampia spathulata (assembly GCA_948192965.1). NCBI lineage: Eukaryota > Viridiplantae > Streptophyta > Magnoliopsida > Malpighiales > Euphorbiaceae > Dalechampia > Dalechampia spathulata. The sequence continues at coordinate 6,838 of CANYBF012038861.1, forward strand.
GTTGGGTCATTGCTTGTGCCATCACATAAATGTCAAATATCTCCAAAGCGGCATTTGGGATCCTCTACTAGGTCTTTGACATTTTATGGTCAACGGTTTTGACTAGTAAAAATCCTAAATCTTTCACTAGAGGCTCGATGTTTAGGCTATCCAATTAGGGCTAACTTGTGGTCACTACGAGACTGATGGCTTTAATGTGAGATTCATCATCTGAAGTTGGGATTTAGATGCCTATGGCAAGGGTTTTGAAGTCAAAGGCTTAACTCTGTGATCTCTGCTGGATCGGATGGTTCAGCTGCGGAACCAGAGGTGACCGTCTGCTCGGTCAGGGTGATCAATCATCAGATCTATTCTCAAACCATCAAATAAGTGTTGTCTATCTCCAAAATCTGCATTTGGGATCCTTTGTCAGAATACAACACTATCCGATCAACGGCTTGACCAAAAGTCAAAGGTTTGACTATTTTTGATCATCTGCTGGATCAATTTCCTATCTTTGCTAGACATGGGAAAACAATTTATCAATGAAATTGGTATTGAAATGGTCTAGGAAAAATACCTAAATTTTTGAGTATTAGTCTACTACATTCTGGATTTTTCAGTAGCTGTGGGTTGTGAAAATTGGGTTTGATGGAGCAAACAACCTCCAAAAAATTCTGAAATTTTTACCAGAGGCTTAATTCCACATTTACATTTTAGTGGGAGGGTGGCGCACATTAGTAGACTCCCATAGTGGCCAGCATACGTTAGTAAAATTTACTACGTGCGAAGTGCGTTCCACTACATGCTGCAATCGAAAATTCAGTTTGTTTCCCCCTCCAAAACTAATTTTCTTTCAAACCTCAAACTAAAAACTCAGTATTTTTATGAAAATGGCCAGAATTAAGATGCAATCGACGCCCCGGGACCCCAAATTTATCTCGAGTTATGCTCTAACCAAGCTCACAACATGTGATGCTTATTTTGGAACTCTTTTTAGCAATGCAATTACAGAAACTTTTGCCATAGACTCCCATCGATCCTAAGCTCCTCCTGAGAAGGTGAGTATTTTGGGTTTTGGCTTGGTTTTTTGGTTTTTCTATGGTTTTTTTGAAAGTTGAGTTTTAGGCTATTTTTCTTGCATTTAGGCTAGTATTTGACCCGAATTAGGTGCTAAGCTGAAGCTAGGCATAGGTGGGTTTGTGTTTGTCGAAGCATTTTGGTGAAATCAGGTTTCTACTATGTGTGGTACATATAGCACTATGTGCACCACATGTAAGCTATGTGTGGTGCACATAATGTTATGTGTGGCACACATAGCAGTGAGAAATGGCCCAAAACCCCCATGTTTTGGCCATTTTTCAAAGAATGGGGCATATTTTTGACTCATTGGCATGAATGAACTGATTTTTGGGCTAAAGAGAGGAACTTAAGACCTCTGTAATGCTATCTGTATTTTGTAGTTTAGTCTATAACTGACTTAAATTTTTTGATTTACAGAGGGAGCGTATAGTTGTTGGCACTGGCAGCTTCCGAGGGATTTTTAAGTGGTACTCCCAACTGCCTCGGGAGATTCACGTTAGAGTGGACCAGAGCTGCTTTGGTCCATATATCTTCTGTTTTACTGGGGTAGAGAAGAGATACAACCGATTCATCATTATAGCCATGATTGAGCAGTGGATGGATTCCACACATACCTTCCAGCTGCCCGTGGGAGAGATTGCAATTACCCCTGGGATTTTTGCTGGAATCACCAGGCCGGAGTGTGCAAGACTGCCTATACAATTTGATGCCAGATTGACATTGCCATGTTGGGCATATGGTATGATCTTTGACTTGTTGGGTGTGTCACCCAGCGTTAGGGGCAGACATAGCATGTCATATGACTGTCTCAAAGAAGCAGTACTAGCAGAGACACTCGGTCGGATAATCTCTGTAGATCAGTATACCCATAGCTTTCTATTATATGTGCTGGGGTGTACTCTGTTTAATGATACCAGGAATAGTGTCCATATGTTTGTATTATGGGCCCTCCATGATCTGAGTACTATCAGGAGATTTGATTAGGGTAGTGCTAGTCTAGCCCATCTGATGTAGGGACTGGACCTCCTTAGTAGGTAGTGTAGAGATCATTTTATTAGCTGCTGGCAAGTTGTAGAGGTAAGCAGAATTATGTTGATTCTGATTTTGATATTCGCCTAAGTCTTTCTGAATATGTATATTGATCTTGTAGATCGTGGCGTACGAGTTTGGATTACTGCTAGAACCTGAGATTCCACATGGAGTACCACTTGGTTTCTCGTGTATGCAGGCATGGAGTGTACTAAGATGAAGGCTTGACTATACGATGGATGGAGGGAGCATCTCAACACCTTGACCTGGGATCAAGTAAAAAGAAACAATTTAATTAGTATTAAACTGTATTGAACCAGTTTGAGAGCCGTGTGGAAAGCCTTAAGGGTAGAATTTTTTATCTGGGGGAGCGTATGATTGATTGGCATATGGGGCCAGAGAGCCATGTGGAGCCTGCCTCCCCACCACATATGATTTTGTGGGCTTCTTGCACTAATACAGACAAGAGGTGATTACTGGGTTAACTAGCATCCATGAATAAGAGTGTTTGTCAGATTCACCAGTGGATTACCCCACTTTCATTCAGTTGAGGTTATTGGGGTCCATGGAGCTTTCCACATGCAAAGGTCAGTGTGACAGATCTAGTGGGATTGGGGTCATGCCCGATTTCCATGACGGTCGAGGTAGGTGTCATGGTTCATTAGTAGTTGGCAGTTCTCGGGGTGGCAGTACTCGAAGAGATCTAACGACTCGAGACCTGATATGGTCCCATCGAGGTCAATGTCTGGTACTCTAGAGGTGCCCCCAGGATATGAACGTCTAGTAGAATTTATGGAAGGTTAGCTGATGTGGCCGCAGAACCCATTGGTCTATACTTATGATGAGACTGGTCATCTCTACGAGACTTCCTTCTCCATGCCGGCAAGGAGTGAGATAGAGTTTGATCCACCAAACAGCACCCATGTGAGTACATGTGTTTTGTATTTGCTCTGACTTTAGTAGAATTACGTACGTTTGACCTGTGCAGGTACCTACGGATGCCATGGATGATGCCTCGAGGCTTTTGACAAGGTTACGCCACTACCATACCTCTAAAATGCTGACTGTTTAGGTGAGTACCTGCTATAAATGTGAGTGCATGGAAATGCATGGATGCATGACTTATATGCCTATATGCTTGCATTTGTAGTCAAGCAGGCAAGTGAAGCGAGAGGATCGTGATCACTACGTTCGGATGATCGAGCAGATGGGCCGGGAGATTACGCAACTGATGGCACGTCTAGATCTTTTTAACATCGAGGTTCTAGATAGTCCCAATCCTGACGATGATCACTTCAGTGAAGATGATGCTTAGAGAAGACATGATGTCTGATTCCCATATGCATGATGTCAGAATTTTAAAATTTCTGTATTAGAATAAGATGGTGTGTTACAGTCTGGTATTACATGCCTAGTACGCTAGGGTTATTACGTACCAACTGTGAAAACAGATAAAAGCCTGAACTATGTATCTTTTGGATCTATTAATGGAATCCAAAGCTGGTTATTGCTATGAATACCCTATGTTTTATGTTCATTTCCAGAACATAACCCATTTGCTTTTATGTGTAGAAAGTGGATATACAATGAGTCAACAATAACTGTCTACTTTTCGCACTCTTTCCCGCCGTTGGGGCAATGATGAGTGGAGTCGATTAGGAGAGATTGGACTCTAATACTTCAGGATACTTCAGCAAGGTTTGATCAATAACACTTTTCTGCATCCGACCGTGCAATTCTGGGATATGATGGTTTATATGTTCCGGTTTGGACATATGGAGATGTGTTCAATATACGAGGAGTTTGCTACTATCCTTGAAGTTACTTGTGAGATGTCAATGATGTTGATGATGCATGCATCAACAGGAGAAGCAAAATAGTACTTGATGAGGACCTTTGACACTGATCTGACCATTGTGAGATCCCTCTTGGCTACAGAGGATTTTGTAGATATCATTGCTCTTTTTCGACTGTGTAGCCAAAAGTCAGTAGATACCCCTTCATGGCTGATGGTAGCGAGGTTCAGATTACTAGTGCAATTTTTATTTGTCGATCCATGTGGTCATGGAGATTTATTGATCAGACATGTGTTAGATCAGATGGTGCAAGGATGAGCCCCTTTTCCTATGATAGTAGCATAAATGATCATCGGACTGGACAGAGTGAAAAGAGGACTTTCCGAGCATTTTAGTGATAGTCTGCTTCTATTGTAGGTAATAATTCTAAGCTATCCTTGTAGGTTTTTAACTTAGAAAAGCTGAGTTTTTGCTCTAAGTTTTACATTAGTCGCCTTTCATAAGGTTTTCGGCTCATCGGGTTACCGCATTTGCTTTTAGACCCTAACTTTTGCCTGAATTGCCCCCTTGGGTTTTCAGCTTAGTGGGTCACTCTAACTTTTGCCTGAGTAGCCTTTTGCAAGGTTTTCAACTTAACGAGCTTTTATTTTTATTTTATTTTATTTATTTATTTTTTTATAGATCTTGGTGCCTCCAGTAGGGGACCCATAGAGATACCTCCCTCATAGCTACATATAGATGGGTTATACCTTCAACGAGGAAAATATGATGACATTCCAAGGCTGGATTGATTGGATGGGGACCTGGCCTGAGAGCGAGATCAAGTGGAGCTGTCCTTGGTGGTGCATACAATATGTGACTGTAATGACTTACATAGACTGTATCCCACTACCAAGATTGAGGCATTGTATGCACTACAATTCTACTAGGATCTATCATTAGTATGGCCATCGGTAGACCATACCTCAGCTGACAAAGTTTGAGGGAGGAAGGCTGGTGCCTCGTTTTATGGAGCATATAGAGAGGACTTGGCCTCATCACTAAATGATGCTGGTGGAGATTCTTGGAGCCGGACCTGCCACAGATGATAAGTACAAGCTGTGGGTGTTGTGCCAAGCCTGAATCCTGTACTACGAGAGATTATTAGGCAATAATATGTAATAAAGGATGACAATGCTATATGTTTGAGATTTATATTATTTATGGCTAAGTTTATGCACATGTGTTTCATTCGTATTAATGAGATTAAAACATTTACATGAAAAATGTTAAAACTATTAGTGTATGCTCTAGAGCATCATGTGTATTTGTACTATACGTTTTCATTAATAAAGGCATTATTCATTATATAGTACAATGTTTTAAATGAACTTGTTTTACTTGGAGTATTAAACTATATATTGAAGTCCATGA
>CANYBF012039080.1:0-10279 GCA_948192965.1 Dalechampia spathulata
CATATCATTTATTTATCATACCATGTATAATTCATATAAATTCATAATTCAAACATTTAAATCCACATCATCATCCAAATTCAACACGTACAAATCATAACACATCATACGTATATACTAACAGTGTGTGGCAAAAGTGAGGATGTGACAAGTTATGAACTATGAAGGACATTCGCATTTATACCATCATCTAATGCATGAATCAAAGTATTAATCCATGCAAACAAAGTATCAAAACATAGACATTTAAGGTATGTAACTCAAACTTGTGAAAACCAAAAAATGCAAATATCATTTTTGCACGTATTTTGACTAAATGAATTTTTAAGCTATCTCTTGGTCTTTAATATAAATAAGCCATATACCATTATAAACTAGATTCATTAAGATTTCCTTCAAGCTATAGCATGAAAATTATCTCATCCTTTAAGGCTTCCAAAAGTAAAAGGAAGCATGCCTTATATATCATGCCGAAATGCACTATTTTTATTACTATTCATGAACCCCCGTGCATAGCGTCCCACTCATGACAGCCTAAATCAAATTAGAATTAATCATACTTTATATTGTTGGACTCAATAAACTTTAATTTGATATATTACATAAAATTTTTGGATAACATTAAGGCCTTCAAAAGTGAATTTTACACAAGGTCAAAAATTCTGTCCGAGACCAAATCCTATTTTGCATGCATTTGTATTCCTTTATCCATTTAGCATCTAAACCACCTTAAAATCATGCCATACTAAATATACACATGCATATACCTATTACACATGTATTTAAGTCTTAGTGGTTAGCAACCATGCACTTAAACACACTCTAAAGTAGTATATACATAAGTTCATCAAGTAAGCACCAAGGCTATATACTTTTCTTCTCTTTAGCATTTTCATAACATAACTTCATTTTCCATGCAACCAAACTTCGTTTTCTTCCTTCTAACACCATATTCAATCATATTTAATCATAAAGCAATGCATGACACACATCTACCAAATTAAAACCCAAGAAACTGAAATTTCTTCATTTTAAGTGGTAACTTTATTTCCATCATCACTTAAATTTTCTTCCACTTTTCATGCATTTTTCATGTTCTTCATCATAAATAATCACCTCAAGCACCTTATACACACTTAAAACAACAACTTAAGAGTCATTTACATGTAGTTCTCTTTAGGGTTTTCATGAAAAATTCATACACATATAAAACTTATTTCAATTGCTTCAAACATACATATTTGACACTCTTCTTTCATTTTCTTCCATTCTTCCATCAAATTTCATGCATATATGTATTATTCCTCACCTTGAAGAAAATCCTCACATGCATTAAATATGAATTGTAGTAAAGAATAGGAAGCAAGAAGCATGCACATAATAAAAACTAGCTAAAAACACCATGAAAAATGAAATCTACTTAAGAAATTACCTTGGAAAAGTGATTTTCTTTAAACTACGAGCAAAAGAAAAAGGAGGGGAAGAGTATTTCGAATGAAGGAGGAAGGAATATGCAAAAACCAACCCATTTTTCCCTTTTTATTCATATTTATCTTATTTAATACAAAATTTGATGAAGGAACCAATCATATGTTGACACTTGTCAACAACCTACTAGTTTACTTATTTAACTTTACTTCTTCATCTTTTATTTATTTATTTCTTCAAAAATATAAATGACATAACCATCATAACATACATATCATACATAGCATAACATTGTAGCATAACATTGCCACATACATACATAAATATTAGTTTCCATATTTACCCTTCACCTTTTATGAAATGACATTTACGTCTTTAATTAGTACTTTAACTTCTAATTAATTCTAACTTCATTTAAACTTCCATTTACATATCTTAACATCTACTTTCTTATATAATAACATGTCTAACATGCCAAAACATCATATATCACATATAAATTCCATAATTAAACTTCATGAAAAGCATTCAACATAAGCATGTCAAATGCATATCCATGATGCATCTTATGCACATTTTCATTACTTTAACCATCTTCTCACTTTCTTTTCATTTATTTCTCTATAAATTCCATGTCATATGGAATTCCTTCACCTCTATATTATTTCATAATATTTTCCTCATCTCAATCGTTCATAAATCACTTCTTTGGCATTCTCATAGCATAACATGTCATATATGTTTTTCTTAGGCTTACAACTTTTCTATATATACTCTCTTTCCATTATTCACCTTTCAACTAAATAAATAATGTATGTATATATATAGTAATTCATATTAGTACCTTAAGAACATTTAATTCACTAATAATCACCTTTAAGTCCATTTTCATTTTATTACCATCTAATACGCATAAATCATATTCTTACCTTACCTTTATACATACATTTACAACTTTAAACATTTTCTATACTTCATGTATTCTCTTACCATGAAATACATGCTTACACATATATACTTTGATAGTTAACATAATTAATCCATGCTTGCACATCATTATAGCATGATCGTAAAATACATATGCATACATGAATTTAAGGTGCATACTAGGGTGTGACATCCTCTTTCATTCAAAGCATCCCTTATATCTTATTACTCTATCACTCTCTCTTCACTCCTTCTTCATACCTCTCTCAACCTAACCCCTTTTTATCCTAAAAGTTTTTATAAAAAACTCTCTTGTAAGTTCACCCAAACCTCTCCATTCTCTCTAACTTCTTCCCCTTTTATTTTCGTATTTAATTATTTTATTATAATCAAATTATATTTTTGTATTAATAAAATCTTCTTCATCTTACATCTTAATTCTTATTTATATTTTTATATTGGTATATCAAAGTTAGATCTCATAATCTTTTGATTAAAATCTAGATGATTAAGAATGGTATAGATACAAATATAGATACAAATACAAATATAAATATAAATATAAGAAATACAAAAATATAGATAATACAAAGATTATAAAGATATATTAGAAAAATAAATGATTGAAAATATACCTAGTACAGATTATGCACAATTAGATATAGAGATTGATATGATCATATTGAAATGATGAAATTACAAAGAATAGAGGAATACAGTTCATATTTGCATCTATTATTATATAGCATATCATTATTACAAAAATAAAAGGAATGCAATCCATACTTGCACTTATTGATATAAAGTGATATCATGATTGATCCATAAAAATGATGCCTGATATAAATAACTATTCATAGAGAATTATTATAATGATATTTCATTATCGATTACATAATTAAGCGGTTGCAATATTTATTATGAATTTATGTTATGATTGTTCATTAATTGTTTTTATTAATTATTTCTTTTATAAAAAAATAAAATGTAATTTTATTCATAATACAATTATTATTAAACACCACTGAGTTTTATACTTAATGTTTATCATTTGATGAACACAGATTAAAGTAGTTCATAGAGACATCCAAATTAGTTAAGCACCAACACAATTAGGATACTCCAACTCTTATATACCGTCAAAACACATTTTGGATAGTATAATGTATTCCTAGTGGATATTTTTGTTATGCAACTATCATTGTATAATTTATGAACAATAAAATATTTTGTGCTTGTGTAGTAGCAGAGATGCTAAAATTTACCTATATTATGGCTTATTTAATTTATAGGAATAATATATATAAACATTAGTTGCTTGATGACATACCATAATTTAATATGTAGATATTTTACACGAACATATGATAATGCACAACCACAGGTAATTAAATAAATATTCATAGTTATAAATTAGATATATTCCTTCATGGTAAAAAACATTTACAGATCTTTTGTAAAGTGATTAATGAATTCCTAATCATATAGTTTTCATTAATAATTTTACGGGAGCATGTTTCATCGATTGAGTATGACACTTATCTTCTTATTCTTAAAATCCTTTACTTTAAAAAATTAAAACTCAATAAATAAATAATTAAATTAGGATGGATTATTTCCTAATCAAACTTGCATGGTATCTCCTTAAAATCCATTACTTCATAAACTAATACTCAATAATATGAGCAAAAATTTATACTTTTGATACCTTCGCTCGTATGGTTTTTAACATATAGTTATTACTTTTATCATCTCATTTCGCATATATTTATGCATTTTCATATACTATCATATTTAGTATAGTTTATTTAGTATTTAAATATTTTCTTTGTATTTTACATGTTTTATTTTATTAATCATAGGATTTTACATTAGCATGATCATATCATTGCATTCATGCGTAATAATCAACAATCATAATCTTATCTCATCATATTTTATGTTTAAATGTGTTGGTTCCTATCATTACGAGTTTAGAAAACTCATTTTTGAATGTTCCAAATATTTTTACTTAAATCAAGTTGAGTTAGAACTAACTTGACTTGAGTTAGTCTCAAAATGCTAGAAATCTATGTAAACTTACTTAATCGACTTGAGTTGGAGCCAACTTAACTCAAGTTAGGCACTCTGCACTACTTTTACATGAATTTTAGGTGTAAAAGAGGATCTTTGGATCTAAAATGAAGGGCTATAATTAAAAGTATCATTTTAATTATTTCTTAGGCATTTAAGTCACACGCCTATCTGATGGTCTTCTGTTATCTCAACAAAAATACTTGGAGGGATTATTGGTTGAGATGTACATGCATCATTCCAAGCCTAGTTCTACACCAACGTTTGTTTCTCCTAATCTTAGTAAAACCATGGGTGACCCGCTTGCCAATTTAAAGCACTACCATTCAGTGCTAAGCTCTCTTCAGTATCTGACTTTAACTCATCTTGATATTGCTTTTATGGTTAATAAACTGGCATAATTCATGCATTGTCTACCTATTATGCATTGGCAACCCATCAATTGTTTATTATGCTATCTTAAGGGTACTTCAGCTCATGGATTATTATTAACTACGCACTCTAATTTGACCCTTCATTATTTTTTGAACAGCGACTGGGCAGGCTATCTTGATGATCGTCACTCAATTGGTGGTTGTTCTATTTAGAACATAATCTTATGTCTTGGAGCTTTAAGAAACAACCTACGGTTGCTCATTCATCTACTGAATATGAGTATAAGGCTCTTGCTAATGTTTCTATTGAGGCACTTTGGTTACGGTCTTTACTTTCTAACCTTGATTATTTACTGTCTTCTCCTATCAAATTTTGGTGTGATAATATTGGCACTGTTTATCTATCCTCTAATCTGGTTCTTCATAGTTGTATAAAATATACTGAGATTGACTATCATTTTATTTGGGAATAAGTATATTTAGGTGTCTTGAGGGTCTATTTTATTGGCTTTGCTGATCAACTTGCTAATGTTCTTACAAAACCACTCAGCTCTACACTATTCATCTTCCTTCTGGATAAGCTTTGTCTTCATGCTACTCCATCTTTAGTTTGAGGGGGCGTGTTCGTTATCACATTATCTTATTATCCTATTATTTTGTTATCTTATATGTAGTTCATTTTTATCCTTATCTTTTCTATTTCATTGGCTTGTGTTTATCTTTTTGTTCTTATAGTTATTATAAATAAGAGTTGTTACATTTATTATCAGAATTATCATAAGTGAATATAACATTTGTTTCCTTCTTACTTTTCCCTATCTTTTAAACTTTACAAGATTAAGTTCTTAGACATAATAATTTGACTCTTGTGAGGGATTAATAAGATAATTATGTTTAATGTATTTTAATTAACTAAGTACCATGAAAGTTAATAGTTAATTAATTCTAATAGGTAATTTGATTTTGAAAGGAGCTTGTTGATATTTTAGTTTATCTATCTTCACTTAATTATCCATTTACCTCATGACCACTTTTTCTTATCTTAGTTTAATTTTTGTTTGTTGTTCTTTTTATTTTTGTTATTTACTTTTATCAAAGGTGGTTTGCATTAGTAGGGTAGTATTAAGAATTGGAAAGATGATAGGCTTTCTTTATCCATTGAGTATTTAAAATTTTGAAAGTCAAGAGATGCATAGCTTTAGTTGGTTCTTTTATCTTGGCCATTACTTAAACTGGTATTATGGACAATCTAGGTTGTTAAGTAAACATATACCTATATAATTACAATAAAAATTTGATCAGCCTAAGCAATCTATAATCTATCCTAAAAGCATAACATTTACAATCCAACTATAAAAACACTAAGGCAACAAGAAAAAGATGGAAAGCCATACGTCAATGCAAATCCTTATCCACACCTGTCGAAAGCCAATTTGGAACTTAGTAAATAAGGTAGAGATAATATACATAGAATAAATGTATAGTCTATGGTTATGGTGCTTAGGTGAGGGTGAAATTGATGGAAAGGAGCCATAAGTATCTTAAGTATATGGTCATCAACCATGCAAAATGCATATGGCTATAGCTATAGTGGCTTATCATGCAAAATGCAACAAAAGAGCCAAAAGTGTCGATCACACAAATGCATATGACTATAAATGTTATGCTATAATATTCAAATATGATTGATGTCAAGCAGAATGTACCTTACAATGGTAAGGCAAACTAAAATTTATATATTGTAAGCCTTTTATGCTTCTAGGATTAATTTTCCAATTCCAACCTCATAAGACAAGATTGAAAATGATCACTCAATGCTAGTGGAAGCCATTTTTTTCAAAGAAATGAAAAGTAGTGAGAAAAAGAAAAGTACCTTTAGGCAAAGACTACCATGTTAAGGTAGTCTACTTTGCTATAGGTCCTACAAAGAGTAAAAACAATGTAAGAAGTAAAATAATAATGGTATGATAGAAGAAATATTGGAATGATCAATGATCATCTGATCAAGGTTGATGACAATTGTCATGCTCTAAACTGTCCATGTATATGGAAAGGTACCAAACATGCCAAGGAGGAGTTAAATCCATCACATGCACTATTTTTACATATTTACTAAGTTTTATGTGTTTGTTATATGATTAAAGGGAAAATGTTCATGTGAATTTAATGAGAATACATCTGATGGTAATATAATAATTTTTATATATGTGTATGAAATAATGAAGAAATTTATTTTGGATATAATTATATTAATATTGCAAGTATTTAAATGATTTGTAGGAGTAATTTAATATTTTAGAGAGAGTTATATATGTATAAGGAGTTGATTATATGAAGAATAAAATTTATAGAAATTCCTAAATGCATTAATTTAATTAGAAAAAAAAAGAGAGAAGAAAATTACTTATATGAGAATATTTAATTAGAGGGAAGATATATTATTATTTCCATAGTTAAGTTAGTGGCGTGTAAGGGAGGTCGGTGGAAGTACATGTATCTGAAACTTTGACTTTGGATACGTGTGCTTGTAAATTTAAGAGATTTTAAAAGTACTAAAATAATATGTTAGAGATGATTTTAAAAAAGAGAAATACATATATAGAAGGGGGGACTGTAAGTGAGGATTAGCTGTGAAAGAGCAGTAACTGGAAGGCAGTGTTGAGTTGAAGTCTAGTTAAGGGACGGAAGCAAATTCTGACTGATAAGAGGAAGTGATTAGAGCAAGAACTCAATCAGGTTCAAGAGAAAAACTGAAAGTAACAAAGGGTTTGAAGGCGACAGATGGTTAACGCAAGAATTAGGGAGAGATAGTTGCCAGGAGATAGAATAACGATGAAGTGGGTAGTATTTTAAACTGGTAAGAAGAATGATAATAAGCAGTACTATACCTTATGCAAATGAGGAGAAAAATAACTGATGGGTGATTAATGTTTTATGGGTTGCAAATTTAATTACCATACCTTGTGTTGTTTACGAATTAAATATCTAAATTTGAGCTGCTATGTTGTGTAAAGAGTTTATAGTTGTGAAGGCAATCTGATTAAAGAATAAGGTGATGGTTACTGGAATTATGGGACTACGACAATTTATGTTAACTTGGTTTGGTTCCTTGATTGGAACCATGCTGGTATAGGTTTATTGAATAGGATATCCACTTTCTAACCTGGTTCCAAACCTTTCATGTAGATATTTACTAATTTCTGTAAGTGTTATGAGTATTTTACGTGATTTCAGTTTATGGTTATATTGCTGGCGTGTTGGATTGACGTACCTAGGTGTAAGATTGTATATAGCTAATTATTACATGAATATCTGCTTAGTTATTAAATTATAATGTGTTGGAACTTAACTAGGGACTTGGTTATTTGGAAATTTCCAGCGTGCGTGTGATACTTTGAAGGTGACGTGAATGAATTGACCGATGCATGGTTTACAACTGAAACTGATAAACCTCTAAGTTGGCTCGTGGTCTTGCTTAATGAAATAAATGTATTACTTTAGTTTTGGAACATATCCATGCGAAACGATTATTACATCTGTGCGTGATGCTCATGGGTACGTTTCGAACTGTTGCGAATAGATGAATGTGTTGTTGCCATGAAACACTAATACATGAAATATAGATTTTGTTTTAAAAGAATCGATGTATCTCTCTAGCAAGAAGATGAGAGAGAGTGTAGTGAGGAAGACAAGAATGTATGTTGACTTGCTGTATTACTCTTGAAATTAGAATGTAGAGTTATATTAGCATAGTATGCCAACGTTTCTTTCTTTTGTTGGGCCAACGGCTGGTCATCGCTGATAATGCTGGAAACATGTATATGTGCGTAACACTATTAAAGATGCTTGGTAAAGAATTTGTAAACTTTCAACAAAGAGAAAAGAAAAAAAAGAAACTAGAGTTTAACTTGCATCAATTTATCATTGATCGAGTATTTGTTCGAATATTTAGTAAATCTTGGGTTTTAAGTGATAATTGTGTGGTATGGTGATTTGCTTTATTTGTGTGTTGCTGTTGAATAATTTTAGCTGGTAAAATGTGAGTTACTGGGACAAGATAGAGTTCTTATGATTTGCTTTATTAATCCATTCTTACATTGGATTATCAAACAAGAATATAGGTAAAATTCATGATTATCAAACTACCTCAAACTTAAAGATTTTGCTTATCCTCAAGCAAAGAAAAAAAAAATATGGAACTATAAACAAGAATAAATTTAAGATTATCACAGTTCAATACAACAAGATTAAATGAAGAATAGATTTGTCTCAAATAACATATTAGAAATCCATATGTTGAATTAAAAACTCTCAAATAAAAAATAGAGTCTTATAATTACAAATGTCAAGATGTAATACTTATAAAAGACATAAATTTAAATCATGATAAAAATATGAGTAAATTAAGCTAGGATGAAAAATAGAGTCCAATATGAATACCCTTAGCTCAATTATAGCATAGTCAAGAGATCAAGTTATTTCACAAACAATTTTTTTTCTTTTTAGACCATGATATCTCATTGTAAATCTTTAGCTCAAATACAAACAATGGTGATGCCGGTACCTGGTTAATCAATTTACAACACAGATATATAAAGTTCAACTCTTATACTCGTATTCATTGGTTATCTTCGACTTAAGAAACCACATGGGGCACATGTTGTTCCCTACCTACTAACCAATAAACATAGGAGTAGGTCTAAAATTTAATAACCACTTTCATATATTTTTTTTACTTATTTATTTACATGACTTGATTTATCCAAATAAACTACAACAAGCTAAGGAACTCAATTGATCGCTACACATCCATCAAAGTTAAAATTTTACTCAAATTTACATAAGAAAACAAAATGAGTTAAAAACATTTAAATAATCATTGGCAACTATAATATAGAGCTTAATAAATAATTGAGAGAGAATGCAACTATAGATAAACTTCTAGAATGTATTTAAAATAATTTATATCAAACAATAACAAGTTGATATTTAAAAGTGATAAACCAAGATATAACTCTCATTTATAATAACCTTCAAACAATACGCATACAAGTTAAGATGAAAAATTGAAAATTTGAAAAATTTTAAATGAAGAAATAAAATAAAACAAATAAGAATGCATGAAAAGGATGAAATGGAAATGCATGTAATGCATGAGCAATTATGCATGATGCATGAAATAAGCATAAGATAAAATGTAATGCAATGCATGTAATATGCCACCCTAAACTTAATTTTTGGCATTTTCCTCAATGACACACAAATTAAGTTAAAACAAGACAATAAATAACATTAAAAATAATAATAATAATAAGAAAAATCAAGGATAAGTCAAAATCAAGTAAGGTGGAAATAAAATGTAATGCATGTCAAGCATATAAATAGTAACCATTACAAAGCTAAAATATGAATAAAAATGCTATATAATGCAAAATGCATATGTAACATGAACACCAATATGTACAATGCTAAATAGC
>CANYBF012039234.1:0-57720 GCA_948192965.1 Dalechampia spathulata
ATTTTGTACACTAATTTATATTAATATTTTATATTTATTTTTAATAAATTTTAAAAATAATATTTATCTTCATGTAAATTTTAAAAATAATATTTATCTTTAAATTAAAATTTAAAAAGTAATATTTATCTTCATATAAATTTATAAAAATAATATTTATCTTTGAATTATTAAAATTAAAGGAGGAGGGGTAGACTTGTATTTTTACTTCCCTTCTTCCCTCCCTCTTCCCTCTTTTAATATGTACATGATATGATTTGCGCTAACTATCATAGTCTCATAATTAACCCTTTTTCTTTAAAGATGAGTGAAAATCTTTCATGGAGAAAAGATAGAGAGTGGATCCAAATGATCAGAGGCTGCATGAAAACGATCCATACCGGAAATCAAAATACAGCCCACCACACGACACATACAGGAGAGAGGTAGGCATCACATGCCAATCCTTTTCATTAATTATTTAAAAATAAGTCATAATAATGAGTGATGTTTCTATCTGGAAAAATTACTTTTTATTAAATTTGATTTTTCAAATTTAACTTCAGTCAACTCTACGACAAAAAAAAAAAGACGAGACAAAAAAAGCTTAAAACAAGAACAGCACGGAAAGATGAGAGGAGAAGGAGTCAAAAGCATCTTATTTGCAGCTTATTATATAAGTCCAAACTTGCTGAATTTCTAAGTACATAGTTACACTGTACCATACTCCATAAGATGAACATGGCTTCTCTCATTACTTCAAATCATCAAATTTAACATGCATATGTTGAATATTCTTTCATCATATATAAGATTTGGAAGAGATTACTTGATATTATTGTTTTCAGTAATTTTATCGAGTCATGGCTCCTTCAAACATCGGTGCCTGCGTGGGAGGCGTTAGGGTCACTCCGCCATTCTGTCTCTCCATATTGCCGTACCACCCTAAGCATGGATAAGTTTTAGATGAATGTATACACAAGAGTATTAGATGAAGGAAAAGACAATATATGATTGAAAGAAAATACGGTATTCCTAATTATTAGTTTAATATTTGATAAGTGACTGATTTGCATGATATTAAACGAAATACAGATAGATAATATACATAGAGGGAGTATATATCATTATACTTACCAATAGACATGTTATATCCTCTGCTTTGAAGCTCTCTGTACTCTTGGCAAAGGGCACAAGGCTCGCAACAGCAATGGGTCAAACAGTCATTGCAAGGACTCTCTGGTAACATATACTGTTGCCTTAATTTAGATCGATATAAGCATGAGTATATGCAACCACATCCAGTGAAGTATACAAGCACAGCATATATTGCTCCGCTCGTTGCACAAGCTGTAACAATTTTAATTAATTATCGCCGATTCAATTATATATATATATATATATATATATATATATATATATTAATCAGATGAGTTTGTATATATTTAGATCGACAGGGTTGGAACTTACATATGGTTCCTTTGTCTACGATTTCAGCAATCTGTCCAAAGGTGATGCAAGGACACCAACATGTTATGCAACCTGAAATGAACAAGGTTAAATCTGATATTATATTCACAGTAAAAGATGATAAAGAATAGCTTATCTGAAGGAAAGGCGTACAATTAGCGCAGTCGGCGCAGCAGTCACATAGGCCTGAGGACCAAGTTTCTGGAGGTCCATGTTGGGACAAGGGAAGATTGTTATTGGGATACTGGTTCTGAAGTCCATGTTGGGACATGAGAGGATCGTTATTGTGATACTGGGACAGAGGTCCATGTTCGGACATGGGAGGATTGTTATTGTGATAGTGGTTCGGAAAAGGGTTTACAGGAATACCAGTAACAGGTGGTGGAGATGATTTTGCAGGTTTTTCTTTCTCTAATGGGTCCATGATATTGGTAAGTTTGGGCATGTTTCTTTGATCAGAAGATGAAGTTGAGGATGAAACTTGATCCGAAGATGTAGGTCAACCAGAAGAAGAAATTGATGAAGGCAATGACATGAACTTAGTTTACGGTTTTATAATGCTTTTAGAAGCAACCAGGAAACTGTCATCCCTCGGCTTACACGAAATCAACTCTTTATTTATTTATTTATTTATCCATTTATTATTATTTGAGTTGGTTCGTGTATTTAATCCCCAGAAAGGAACTGATGTGCCAATTTCATAAGAATATTTATTTTAGAAAATTTTCAAATTCATCCAAAATGAAAAAAAAATTATAAAACTGTTTTATATTTTAAAACTTATAAAAAGTAATGAATATTTATAAAAATAACATTTTAAAATTTAATTTTAATTTATTTTAGTTTGTAAAAAGATTTATTTGAAGTCTATTATATATTCATAAGATATTATTGTAAAAGATAAAATAAAATATATTATTTTTGTAATTATTTTAAATGATATTTTAAAAGTTAGACATTTTTTTCTAAAAAGAAAATAAGTTTTCTAGGTTCAAAAATTGAGTTTTGAAGAAATCTGAAAAACTAATTGAAATTTTCTTAAATTAAATTGATACTAATAAATGAGAGGGCGAAATCATCATAATGATTACCATTCATGGAAGGGGAGTTAGAATGAATCCTCACAGGAAATATCAGAATCTTTAAACAATTAGAGGTATCACGGACAGGAGCAGGCAGCAGGCAGCAGGCTGACTCCAAACAAACAATTAAGGTTGTATGGTAGGTTAAACCATTTAAAGGGAACCCCACTATGTGCAAGTTGCGTTTTCCGCCTTGAGTTTTTTGTCTTTCTTTTTTTTTGACCTGGTCATGGTGCCATGTTCAATCTATGGCCAGAAACGATAATGAAATAGTACTAACCCACCACGTATATACAAGGAGAGAAAAATCCTGCATGATTATTTATTAAAGTCATTATATGATATTATATTTTGTTTGTAATTTCATAACTTCTAAGTATATAATTAAAAGTATTACATTCCATAATCTTAACATAATTTCTTATGATTTAATGCGTGTAATTTAACATGAAGATGCTGGATGGTATATTCTCTTTTTATCGAGTCATGGCTCCTTGAACCATCGGTGCTGTGGAAGGTGCCTGTGTCATCCCGTCATTCTGTCTCTCCATCTTTCCATGCCACCCTAAGCATGAATAATTTTTGAATAAATAGGACGCCAATACACAAATGAACAGGCAATATATGACTAAAAGCATATATAATAATATATGTTTTTATCAGTTTAGTATTTGATATATACAAAATAAAAGAAAAGGAAGAAGCTACATATGATACTCTGTTATATATATGTGTACTTACCAGCCGACATGTTATATCCTCGGTTTTGGAGCTCTCGGTACTCTTGACTAAGGGCGCAAGACTCGCAACAGCAATGGATCAAACAGTCATTGCAAGGACTCTCTGGTAAGTTATGCTGCTTCCTTAGTTTAGATCGATATAAGCACGAGTAAATGCAACAACATCCGGTAAACAATACAAGCACAGCGTATATTGCTCCACTCGTTGAACAAGCTGTAACAGTTTTAATTAATTTATTCAATATATATATTTATATCTAGTGATCATCTTCCAGCTTTTTAGCTTGGATAAAATTTTATGAAATAAACTGATTTGTATTTAGGTTGACAGAAGGAGAACTTACATGTAGTTCCTTGGTCTACGATTTCTGCAATCTGTCCAAAGGTGATACAAGGACAACAATATGTGATGCAACCTGTAATGAACGAAAGGTGATACGAGAAGGTTATATAATCATTGTAAAAGATTATTAAGTATATAGATCATTTGAAGAAAACACATACAGTTAGCAGGATCGGAACAACAGTCACACAGGCCAGTGGACCAAGTTCCTTGAGGATTGTCATGATGCTGGCTTTGTGGGTTTACAGGAATACCAGTGGGAGGTTCCCATGAGCTTGGAGGGAATTTTCTTGGTCTGGTGGGTACATAATGATCACGATGATATTGGTACGTTCTGATTATTGATCAGAAAATGAAATTTATGGTGAGTTATGATGCAGCTCAACGAGAAGAAACAGATAAGAATTTTATGGTTCCATCTCATAGCAATGTTTTCAGACACTTAGTTCACACGCAATGACTTTTATTTACTTATTTATTGGTATCATTAATTATTAATTGACTTTATTGCTTCTTCTTTTTTTTCTCAAAAATACTTTTAATAAATTAATTAATAATATCAAAATGCAATGTGATTTTCTACAATATTATACCATCATGTGCCCAATGAAGTAAGGGATGTGCCTATTTTGAATTATGAGCCACACCCTTGATGGGCCTCGAGAAGACCAGTCCCCAATATTTAAGGAGCTCTACATGAACCTTCAAGGAGGTTTTTATGGTATTTAATTTAAAAATTTGTTAGTATATGATAATGAGTTTTAGGATTAAAATAAGTGTTTTTTCTTTAGTTTCCGGATCCCGCAAACTTAGTTGAGTTGAAAATGAATTTAAGGCAGAAGCAGGAAAAGATAATGAAATTACGTGATGCATGTTGCTCCCTCCATACCACCTACAGATATATCAACCCACCTTTCACCAAGAACAGATTGATGGGTATATCAATATTCAATCAATCTCCGATGGCATGAACCTAAATTCATTCATATATGATTTGAAACTTCATTGTGCAAAAGCACAAAAATCCCTCAACTCTTGTGCTGACAAACCCATCTAAACAGCTCACATGCTTCCTTAAACACTGATATCAACTTTATTTTCTATACAAATTATTTATATCTGTATTTGTGATTTGACTGTCACGGAATAGTTATCAATGATCGATTAATTTTCCATTGTTTATGGATAATGGCTTGAAAATTTTCCTTCTCAAGGCTTTTAATTACTGCCCAATACGTGTAATAAGCAGTGACGATTTTAATTGATTAGACTATTTAAGCAGTGATGTAAACGAATCGAGTTGAGTTTTACTTGAAAGAGCTTTGGCACTTATAAATAGTACACATTAAAAGGAAGTTTTTAATAATCAGGAAAGAAAAAAGCATTCAAATTGATAGGAAGAAGCCTAAGGCCAATGTCAATGGTCCCACACCTTAAGGAAAATTGAGTCAAGCTGATGTATCGTGAGCTTAAACAAGCCTAATCGAGTCTTAAACAAGCCTAATAAATATAAATTTTAATATAAATTTTTTATTTTTTTACTTAAATAATAAAAAATTTATTAATAAAAGTATTATATTTCATAGATATTTATAATTTTATATTGATAATTAAATTAAAAAATCTTTTTATATATTTTTATAATTATAAATTTATATATTATATATCTAAAATTAAAATTTTTCATATAAATTAACAAATTAGTTCATCAACTTCTTATCAAACCAAACCAGCTTACAAACTTAAACGAGTCAAATCGACCAGCTTACAAACTTAAACGAGTCAAATCGAGTCAAATATCATGTAAATTGAGCTCAATTCATTTATTAAATGAGCTTTACTAAACGAGATTAAACGAGATTTTATTAGAGAATAGAGTTTAGAGTATATCATTAACATCTCCGCTCGTTTACACGGTGAAGGAACAAGAATAACATGGCGCAAGAAGTATTTTATAATCTTAATATATTTAACATGAAAGGACCAGCGAGGTGTCGTGGTGTAGTTGGTTATCACGTCAGTCTAACACACTGAAGGTCTCCGGTTCGAGTCCGGGCGACGCCATTTTCCTTTGATTTTGTTTTGGGTAAGTCCATGTTCGTGGCCGGGCGAATTTGGTTAATGATGATCTGATATACACTGTCACTTCCTTTTTCTCTTTTTTCTTAAAAAAAAAGGAAAAGGAAAGGAAACGCCATCCATCTCTAGCATATATGTAAAGCACTATAAATTATAACTATGGGAAAATCAACATCTTTAATGATGCGGGCATTTAAGAAAAACAAGTTAGAACAGAAAGAGCCAGCTGGTGAGAAAGATGTGCATGCGTCTGAGATCCTCGTCTACATCTGATAATTGATCAATGCTTGTTTTTCAAGTTTAATTGCCACCCAAATCGAATAACTTGACCGGGATTATGTTCACTAACTGATATAGTGGGAAACTGAAACTATACAAATCTAACTTTAATTTTGGATTTTCGATGAATAATTCCAACTTAACAATAAAATTTTTAATTATTATTTTTTTATATCTATAATCATTATTATAATCTTATAATATTTTTAGCCTAGATTGATTTTAAAATTTCAGTTAGCTTGATCTAATTTACAACAAACTATATAGCCTATAATTGATACGAATTTTTAGAAAATATTATATCTCAGAAAATTTAATATTACTTCAAAAATAATTATTATTTCATTATTATATGACATATATTTTTACCTCATATAAAAAGCTTTAAAAATAAATATACAATTTTAATGATTTTTATAATTTTATATTCATACAAAATCTTTACATTAATTTAAATATTAAAATCTTTATGGATAATTATTAGTTAAATTGTTCTGAGAAAAATTCCTATTCATTATCGCTATCATATTGTACACTTCATTATGTCCAAATGATTAATAAAAAAAAAATGAAGTTGTTGCATGACAATACTGATTCGAATTCTGACCGACCTTAGCCAACCGATTCCAAACTAGACAGTGAGCGGTCCTAAACCGGCCATTGGCCATCAATAAACAGGTTCTTACTGGCTGCTTGTCTTCCATTTTGGTGTTTCCTGCATTAATGTATGTCCAACATGCTTAGCTTCGAAATTGTAATATCATAAACCAATAATTAACATCAGCTTGAATTGACTTTAAATTAATATCGTGTCGGTCCAACATTATAAGTATTGTACACGTCTGTTTTCTTTAAATATATGATAGATATTCTGAGAACAAATTAATGGGGGCAATAAGACAATTTGAGAAATCCATTTATTTGTTTTTAGGAGGAAATCGATGGTCAAGCAGTCCACAATGTTCACAAATCTAACTTGGTTAGCTTTAGCTACAAGGGTATGTCCCATTGAATGTGTCCTTACATAAGCTTCCAACTAAATTTCACCATCATTGTAATTATATTCACATCATTTATCTTAAAATTAAAATTATTTTAGTGGTTCCAAAAATCTATAATTATTGTGAAGTTAAAAGATGGTTTTATTGTTATTTATTCATTTAAATGTATTATTCTAGATCAATAATTTGAATGTGAAAATTGATCGAATCAGTTTAATATTAATCAAAATATATTATAGATATATTTTTAAAAAATATGATAAAATCTTTTAAAATATGAGATAAATAAAAAATAAATAAATTAATGGATGCAAGGGCAAACCATAATTAATGTGCTTAATTAGTAAAAGAAAAGGAAATGGTGACAAGGGTTTAGACAAAGGCATGGGAAAGACACTTCCTTCTTTGACCTTTAAACAAAAGGAAATATTTAGGCAGATGATTGAGTTGATATCAAGTGGACAAAGATTAGCGGACTCTCTACCATTTTTGGGTTTACCATCTCTACTCTCTATCACCATAGACAAACTCCTTTCATCCTGAAACATGTCCTTTTTTCAAAAAATAATACATTTTATTTTCTTTTATAGATATCATAACCATTAAATTGGATTAGACGGTTGAGATAATTTTGATATTTAAATTAGAAAATTGAAAGTGAAAAAAGTAATTGTGAATAGTAAGAATAATATACGCATACTTGGATCATGAAGATGGGATTATATATATACATAGTTAGAAGATTTTCTTATTCCTGATGTTATGAATATATTATAATTTTCTTTTTGAGCTACAAGTGTAAGTTGACCCAAAAAATTTATAATAATAAAAATATATATATTTACAAAAATATATGATAAACACTTGACACCGTATTGAGAAAGACAATCACCATGTTTTGTTAATATACATAATCAATTGGCATTCATCTTATCAAATGCTTACTGATATTACCACTTTTGTCATAATAATTCCCATATAAACTGAAAAAGCTCATCAATGGTTTTATGTAATTATCAGAAAAGAAAAATGGCGTGATGAGTAATTTACTAATTAAAATAATGCAAAACTACTAGTTATTAACAGAATAATTTTAATGAAATTTTCATAGTAATTAATTGTGGAAAAAATCAGGTCATTAAAAAGAAGAAGAAGGAGCTGATGGCCTAACACTTGTAAAGCCAGGTGGCATTAATTAAGGGGAAGTTGATAATTAAAATACATAAGGAACCCACCGACAACCATTGGTGTAGACCACTTGTTTTGATTATGTTGTTTTCCTTTTTGCGGATAATATCGTAATCAGATCCAGGATTTCACGAGTTTGGAGAGTTGTTTGGGTATTTTTTCAGGTGATCTAATTCGTTAACAAAGCAATCTCATACTACTCCCAACCCAATTAATGCAATGTCCAGTAATACATGTGATTTTCTGAACTAAAAGCACCTCCCTCTCTTTGTAGATTTTTTTTCTTATTTTTTACATTTAATTCCGTAAATAAATAAACAAATTGGATAGCTTGTGTGATTGATTAATTAACGCAGAAAAAGAAAGGAAAAGAAAAGAGAATAGGATATATAGTAAAGGGAGTTGGTCATGCAATATCATTTTCTAATAGACGTTGTTTTCGCTGCTTTTGTTTGCAACCAATTAACGTCGGAAGCTCATAGGAAATGGCCTTAAATGTCCGATGCCGTATTGCTCCCGCTTCATTCAAATATCTTACGGTTGAAACCTCTAACTATGCTTCTTTAAAATAAATAATATTAAGAGACCCCTATTTATCTTATTTACTAAGAAATAAAATTAAATAATGTTTTAATGGGTATATTTAATTTTTTATGGAAACATTTAATTGAATTACGTGCAGATTTTTTGACCTCCACTGCTTATTCAACGTCCAATACACTCTAATATTATGAAGAACCTGTGGTTTTCATTAGCCACACCCACAAGAACTTTCCAAAGATTATTGTCTTCACGTATGCATCATGTATTTAAATGATGTATATGCATGGCCCCCGCAACTGGCCAAAAGTTGTGGCTTATTTATACCACCCTTCCCTGCCATTTCTTTGATCAACTCAATTCAAACTACTGGCAGATAAACTTTAGTGTCTCTATCGATCTTCCTATCTTTGTTATTGCTTTCTGTCGATCGTTCTCTCTGTATGGATAAACTTGTTGCAGCCGTGTTTTGTGCTCAGTTTCTATTTTGTTCACTAGGGTTTATCCATGCTTCCAATAATGTTATAACTTCGTGTGAACAAACCCCTCACCCTGAAGCATGCACCCATTTCATTGACGCCAAATTTCATGGTCAAACCACTACATTTTCGTTGCGTGATCAATCCTTGCTAGTAACTATGAACCAAGCCATCAAAGTTCATCGAATGATATCGTCCATGAAGTTGAAATCGGTCAATAAGAAAGCCAAGTTAGCATGGGATGATTGTCTGGAATTGTATGAAGATACAATTGACCATCTTAACCATTCGTTGAGCTCCACCAATCCTATGGACTCCCAAACATGGCTAAGTGCAGCAATAGCAAATCAACAAACTTGCCAAAATGGGTTCATTGACTTCAACCTGACATATGATGATAATTTGGAGTCAACCCCTTACATGCTGAGTAACTTGTCAAAATTACTTAGCAATTCACTTGCCATTAACAAGTTTTCTATTTCCTCTTCATCTAACAAACACGATACTACCAAACAAAAGAACCGCCGTGGACGACTGCTTGACGATGGATTCCCTTCATGGGTTTCAGCAGCTGACCGGAAGCTTCTCCAAAGCAGAAATTCTCCAAAAGCTGATATTGTTGTAGCACAAGATGGGTCTGGCAATTGCAAGACAATAAATGAGGCTGTTTCCGCAGCGGTTAAACAAAGGAGCGGGACCGGGAGATTTGTTATCTACGTGAAAAAGGGAGTTTACAGAGAGAATGTCGAGATCAAGAGATCAATGAAGAATTTAATGTTTATCGGGGAAGGGATCGATGCCACTGTTGTTACTGGTAGCAAAAATGCCAATGATGGTTCCACAACTTTTCGTTCTGCAACTTTTGGTAAGTCAACTTACGCTACTTTTCAATTTTGTTTGAAAGTGTTTTTCTATAAATTTAGGATGCAAATGGTACGTCGTAAAACGTGGGTAGTAACCAGAAAGACAGACGTAGACATTTAAGTCGATCACAATAATACTTAGAAAACTGACCACATATTATCACATTATAATTGGAAAGGAACTACTTTAAAAGGTGTAGATTACACCCAACAAATCCTTAGTTCCTTTTCCTTCTTTTACACCATAAAGATACAAATTCCAGTTGTAGAACAGCGATGTTAACTGCTGGCTTCCATTAATTTTAGATGACTTGTATTATGATCGTCGTATTTGGAGAGTTTAAATTTAAAAAAATATATAAATAATTAAGAAAACGAAAAGGAAAGGAACTGTCTTCATTATTATTCTCACAGATAATTTCATGATGATGCAGCTGTCTCCGGAGCTGGCTTCATTGCAAAGGGCATGACGTTGGAGAACACCGCCGGACCAGAGAAACATCAAGCAGTCGCACTTCGCTCCGGTTCCGATTTCTCAATATTCTACCGCTGCAGCTTTAGAGGATACCAAGACACCTTATATGCATACTCCCAAAGACAATTTTATCGGGAATGCGACATTTACGGGACTGTTGACTTCATATTTGGGGACGCTGTTGTCCTATTTCAGAACTGTAACATGTACGTTAGAAGACCAATGAGCGGCCAAAAGAACACGGTAACAGCGCAAGGAAGAAAAGACCCTAACGAGAACACAGGCATTGTTATTCACAATTCAAACGTCTTGCCAGCTGCTGACATGGCGCCAGTTCAGGGCTCTTTCAAGACTTATTTGGGGCGGCCATGGAAGGAATATTCACGAACTTTGTTCCTGAAGAGTAATTTGGGTGGTCTTATTAGCCCAGACGGTTGGTTGCCTTGGAGCGGTAATTTTGCTTTGAGCTCTCTTTATTATGGTGAGTATATGAATACTGGAAGCGGAGCAAATACTGCAAGAAGAGTTAACTGGCCTGGATATCACGTTTTAACACGGGCTACAGATGCCGTAAAGTTCACTGTTGGGAACTTTTTGGCCGGAGATTCTTGGATTCCGGCCAGTGGAGTACCTTTTGATTCTGGTTTGTGAGGGAATCTTTAGACAAAGCAAGAACGTGATCAACTTGTGATGGGAAATTGAGCTCAAGTTGTGGGGTGAAATTGTCATATAGTTTAGTTTATATCTGTCCAATATGTTCCGTAGGGCTTGTCCGATAGTTATATCACAGTTTGTGTCGTGAAATTACTTCGCTTACGATTCACAAGTGTATTATATATAGCAGTCCTATCCAAATAAAATAAAATATTATTGCCATGGTGGGCTCTTGGAATCTATCTTTCAAGGAGAAGCTCGTAGATTTGTTGATTTGAAATGATGCCGTCATATATAATATGGTTTTTTAGGTTGATGTATATCTTTATGCGGACACCATCATGTCTGCATACGTAAAGAAATACAATCAACTCATACAAAGAAACACACATCACATCATCCATAGCATGAGAGTGCCCCAAATCCAATTATATCGAATTACGCAGGACATCAAATTGCCAATTGACCCGTGTACAACCATAATATGGAAATCGAAACGTGCTTTAGATCAATAAGTAGTTATACCTATAGGAATTCATAGATTCATCGTCTGTAAATTTAAAATTGTAACCAATTATTGATATAGACATGGAACAAAAACAAGTGACCCGGGCATCATCATGCAAGCAACGACATGTCTGGGACTTCCTCCATGTCCAACAGGATCATGTTCCAATATGCAAGTTTATCGGAATTAAATACGGCTGTCTTGTTTGTTTCATTATTACAAAGTTGTACTTTGATGGTCCTTTGATGCCATGAATCTTTTATAAATCAATTGGATTTTTGTTGTTGTTTAATTCACATTATTTTTTTTATGATCATCTAAATATATATTGATGAGAGAAAATGAATGATATAATCATGTAAAAATGGGTTTTTTTTTTATGAGAATAGTTATAGTTTACATCAATTGTGTTGAATAATAATACCCTGGTAAATGAGTGATTAGCCCTCCTCTGGACTATTGTCATATTTGAATGCGGTTGACATGCATGTTAATTGTTCAATATTAAAGTGTACGGATCAGTCGAATGTTGAAAGGCATGTGACCGGGTTCCTGCAGCTATAAGTTGATTAGATTGAGGCACACCTACTCCCAACTAGGCCCATGGTTGACTTAAGTACCTTTTTAATGCACTTGGGGCCGATAGCCACCAAATCGCATCGACCCCTGTTTGACACGCACTCCCATTGCGACTCCCCACTCCTGACAACAATGCTCCATTCTCAACCTTATGAATGTATCCAAAAACAATCCATAAATATATTTATTTTTTAGTCTTTTCGTCTCTCGACTTATCCATGCATGTGTTTTATGAACTTTGTATTGAACAAAATTATAACTAGTAAATAAATATTTTGCCAGTTGATTACACAATTATATTTTAATAATTATTTTAAAATAAAAATGTAATATCAATGTCGGTTAAAGAAGTACGGATAAAAAATAATATCTGGTAAAAAAATATATAAATAACCTAATTATCCAGAAAAAAGAATAAAACTATAAAACAAGTATACAACTATATAATTAAATAATAGTTTGAGAATAGCTTAAAATTAAAGCTAATATTTCATATATTTATTTTAAATAATCTGTTTTGGTTTGATGCGAATGATTCAACCAATATGAATTCCAAAGGAAACAATCCAACATAAGAAGCAAATCAGTCCATCATAGAGTGAATAGGGGCATATAAATCAGGCAGTAATATTATGATGTTGGATTAAACACTTAGATGGACAAACTGGAGAAAGTCGCTATCGGATACATATATGGGGCATTAAGACATTGACTTAAACCTGTGGCTCAATTCTAGTATAAGAATCTTTGTTGGTCACCCTAATGGTTGGATCCAGGCAGAAAAGTACAGCCATGATCGCCTGCCTGTACCATTTCCTAGCAATTTTCCATTGGATCTGCTCAGTTATGGTAATCTCTCTGTGTTTGTATCCCGACCAAAGTCAAACCCTTCGGATCCTGCCACCATCAACCCCTGGAATAATGAGGGAGCAACCAAAACATTGGCGGTGAAGAGCGAGACAAAATCAACTTCATTTCAAGAGTAAGGAAAAATTGGTGAATTTTTTTTGGCTGGGTATTCAGAAAATGGTAACATGCTTGGAATATGCTTTCCATTAAACAATGCATTTTAATTATTCAAAAAAGAAGAAAAAAAAAAGAAAAGCCTAATCCAACGGGGGTCCAACGTTATTTTTCACCAACCAATATTTTGTTAACCAATGGGAGAAGGACTAATAATGCTGGTATTAATAAATAATAACCCAAATTAAATTAATATTTGGAGTGATGAAGAAGTAACATCAAGCAAGGAAAAGGTGAAAAAAAAAACAGCTGAACATAAATGTAGAAAATGAAAAGAAAGCGATCAGAATCATTTCTCTTTTGGCTGCTTTATACCGTCTTCTTTTTTTTTAATTATCCAAAGACAAACAGGGATTTTGGCAATCGAATGGAAGGAAGGAGGAGCACCAGCAAGAAGCAGTTAATCACAGGAGACAAATCAAATTTACATTGAAATTACACTTACACGGATCCACCCACATTCCAGAACAACCAAACATTAGGGGAAAAACGCTAATTATGAAACTAAAGCGTTGATTAGTAGTGGAGATTAAACTAAACTAACACACCTAATCATTCTACAAGAAAATAACGGAAAATAAAAGTAAAATGAAAAAAAAAAAAGAAAGAGAACTCTTTTCCCTCCATCTTCTTTTCTGTATCTTAATTCCTCAGGCAGCAACCGGTGCCACCGCAGGCTTCACCTTTGGCGGCCTCCCTCTTCCTCTTTTCACCTGCGAGGCGACTGCGGTTGAAGAAGGGGTAGCAACTGTGCTCTTATGAGGCCGTCCACGTGGCCGTCCACTACCAGCAGTAGCAGTGGAGCTCTTCTTTTTAGGAGGAGCAAATGGATCTTTGGGTTTAGGAGGACGGCCACGTGGCCTAGGAGGCGCAGCAACGGTTCCTGGAGCCAGCGCAGGCTTTGGCTTGGGAGGACGGCCACGGCCTCTTTTAAGAGGCGCGTTAGGGTACTGAGGAATAGCAGAGGACTGCTGTTCTTGCATCTGCTGTTGTGGCTGTTGTTCTTGAGGATCAGCAGGGAGAGAATTATGGGTAGGATCTTCCAGAGTAGCCATGAGGGCTAAATTCAGTAAGAAAGAAGAACAAAATTGTAGAAATTAATCAACTGTTTGGTTTTGGTGAGAAGAGGGAGGGATTATTTAACAAGTTGAAAAATAATCCGACGGTCAGGAGATAACGATTTGATTCAACGATCTAACGGTAC
The DNA here is from genome assembly GCA_948192965.1 of Dalechampia spathulata. NCBI lineage: Eukaryota > Viridiplantae > Streptophyta > Magnoliopsida > Malpighiales > Euphorbiaceae > Dalechampia > Dalechampia spathulata. The sequence continues at coordinate 14,487 of CANYBF012039234.1, forward strand.
CACTTTCTTGCTAATTACATAACGCGGATTGATGACGTGTACTCGACTCTGTGTGTTTTCAGATTTTGAAATTGTTAAATTACTTTTTTGTCCCTTTTTTCGAATTCTTTGGTCTCTTTGGTCTCAAAAGGTGATTCGCTCACTCCAAATACTCCAGCACCCGAGCCCGAACAGATGTGAGGGAGTAAATCATGATACCCAACGACCTCCTAGATGGGTCCAGAAAAAAAACAAATAATCTATCTTGATTGGATTGATATATTTAAATAATAAATAAATTAGTAAACAAATAAATGGCTGAATATTAAAGTAATTATTAAGATTTTGAAGTTAAATGGGTAAAAATAAAGCACTGTAGGTGAAATGACGAAATTGGTCAAGTAATAAGAATTAGAAGGTTTGGAGTAGGAGGGCACTTGTCAGCTTGTAAAATGAGTAGGAAAGAGGTAGTTTAGTGGAACTTGAACAACATAGACACCAAATAAGGCTCACGTGAACCTGTGCTGAGATGACAATTTATGTGATGAATTTGAGGACCCGGATCACTATTGCAGAGAGCGGGGCCCGCTTTTACCACCAGCCAGAAAGGTTTCGTTTTAGTTGCCATGGGTGAGTGAGCATTGGCATAGACGTCAGATATTGGCACCAATTCGCCGTGGCTAATATCTGGCTTGCTCGTTTCAAGCCCAGTACTAATATCTGGTGGGCCTGGCCCTACAAAGAGAAGGCAACATCGAGTACTAATCGATAGATTTCTGAAACTTCAAGAATTGTCTTGCAATAGGTTTAGCATTTGGAAGTATATGCATGCACTTGGATTATTGATCGCGCGAGTAGATTGGAAAAGTAGCGCGTTTTATTTGCCATCATTAGGATGTAAACAAGTAGAGAGTCGAGCTTTACTTTGTTTAAGCTTAATTCATTCATAATCGAATCAAATTTTCTAAAATTTTTAATGTATGTTAAACTTAAACGAGCTTTAAACAAATCTAGTAAATATAAATTTTAATTTATTTTTTTTATTTTTTATTTAAAATTTAAAAATCATTATTAATAAAAGTATTATATTTTATAAATATTTATGATTTTATATCAATAATTAAATTAAAAAATATTTTTATATTTTTATATGATTATAACTATATAGATTATATATCTAAAATTAAATCTTTCAACATAAATTAACGAGTTAACTCAAGAATTTGTTATTGAGCTAGTTCACAAGATTAAACGAATCAAGTATTATTTAGTTTGAACTTGATTTATTTATTAAATGAAATTAAATCAATTTTTATCTAATAAATTTCAAGTAGCTTTACACCTCTAGCCATTATCATCACTTTCAGCATTAAAACATGCAAAGCTCTTTCGGTGCAATTCAAGATTTCACTATCCCATATTTACCCACTAACTTTTTCTTTTCTCTTGAAATTTACATGCTAGACCAGTAAACTCTATCTACAACTACATTATACAAAGAATACCCAAAATTTTCAATGCAATCAAGTTTTTAACTTACAATTGGACGCTTGCCACGAGGATCTGATCTTCGGTATGAGTGAGTTGATGTGGAAGCCATACCAGTACCACCTGTGGACGCTGTAGCCGTACGGGTAGAAGCCGAAGCAGTACTGCTAGATGCCGAAACAGTATTGGTGTTTAAGCTTGAATCATATGTACGCAAATCGGAATCAGAGGCTGTTGAGGGCATTCCTGGTGGTCTACGTGTTCTTCTATATCGGGAACCAGGTACTCCAGGTCTGGTCGGTTCTTCAAGATTGCCAGGTTTCTTTGACAACAACATGACTACCCGTCGCATATTTGGGCGCAACTGGGGATCACCTTGTGTGCATAGCAGGCCTATTTGAATGCACATTTTTACTTGATCAACAGCCGCAGATGATGCTATCGCTGGATCCATAATCTCCAAACTCCTATCCTTTCTGTGGAGCTTATATGCCTGCGGATACAATCATATAAATTTCATGCTTCAAACAGGGGAAGGCCAAGCGTGATTACAAAAGGACAAAAGTTATGCAGAGTTGCAGACTGCGTAAAAAGATGCTCTACAAATTTATCACAAAGCAAGCATAAGAAGAAGCCAGAAAACAAGCTACGAAAGGTTTTCTTGTTCATACAGTAAGCTTGTATGTGCCAAGTCATTGGATATTAATCAATCCGTATCATGCACCTTTAATTTGACCTTATTAATCATATCAAAATAAACTTTGGTCCACCTCCCATTTGAATAAATCCATGCCTGGAGCTCTTCCATATCAATGACATCGCAAAGTCTGAAAATTCTAATACCATACGTCACGTATTTTTTTTAACATCCATCATTTGAATTTTCTCGTTAGGATTATCCTAAGCCAGATTGGATTAGACTTTCTTAATTTCATTAGCTTTGACTATTTCATTTTGAAAATTATAATTGACTTCAAACCCAATAAAGACAACTAACTTGATCGAGACAGAAAAAAATCAGATTTACCCAATCAAGTAGATTTTCAGCCTCCAGCGATTGATTGAAGGTTGAATTCCTCTGGCCAGTTATAATTTCCAACACTAAGACCCCAAAGCTAAAGACATCTGCCTTGATCGATAAATGCCCATGCATGACATATTCTGGAGCCATATATCCGCTGTTTCCAATAATACATATCAGTACATAAACACACCAGCTCTGAACTAGGAAATTGGAAAGTATAAACGAATACAGCAACATGGATTTTGACATACTTTGTACCAGCGACACGGGTGTTGACATGTGTTTGATCTTCGGGGAAGAGACGAGCCATACCAAAATCAGCAATCTTAGGAATCCACTTATCATCAAGTAAAATATTGCTGGCCTTGATGTCCCGGTGTATTATGCAATTGTGGGAGTCCTCATGAAGGTAAAGCAACCCCCGAGCAATGCCAGTTATTATATCATATCTCCGCTTCCAATCCAGCTGCTCTTTTTTATGGGATTCTGCATTAAATCATCGGTGTAACCATTTTGTTTCCCACAAAAATAGATGCAAAATAAGAAAAGAAAATTATAGGTAGATGAAACTCATACAATTCCTGGGAGCTTTTAGTATACTAATATAATAATTAAGAAAAGGTATAAAATGACTGGTGTTTGCAAACCTTCTTTCCACTTTGGGCTTGGGAAGTTCAGTAGTTTAAGAATCTGAGAGTGCTTGAGCATACAAATTCAAAAACATTAACTTGTATCTCTAAGTATGTGTAAACCATAAAGCCATCTTGGAAAATGCTTCTTGTACATTCGAGAAAGAAGTGGGCATGGCGAATAGTATTAAAAGGACGCGAGAATAATATTAAAAGGAAAAACTATACCTAGATATTGATCGGTTTTATCAATCTGATTAGTAAATCAAATTGACACACACATAAATGCATATCACAGCATCATACCCTGAAAATGAAATATCCTAAATTACGTACAGATGAACATAAAGACGCTACAAAAATTCAACCACGGAAGGAAAGGAGAGAGGGATAAAGGTTGTATTACTTACTGAAGAGAAGCTTGTCGAGGCTCTCATTAGGAACATATTCATACACCAAAAGCTTCTCCGTTCCATGAGCACAATATCCTAACAAATTTACAACATTCCGATGCTGGACGCGGGATAAAAGCTTAGCCTCATTCATGAACTCCTTCTTCCCTTGGTTTGAACTATGCGACAATTTCTTCACTGCAATGTCTCTCCCATCACTCAGTTTCCCCTATTTTAACACATCCATTAAGTCAGAAGAAATTCCCTCATCTAGTTACCAGAAACCTGTGTACCCGACACAAACTTTATGGAGATCAAGACTATGAACATGGAAAAGAAGTACAGAACACCAATTACGATTGAAAAAAGTTGATTCAACCTACGACAATAAAGCCCCAAAAAGCCCAGAAGACATTGTCAAGTCTCACTAGCCAATTTTCATAGAATGAAAGCGGGATGCAGTATAAAGTCGATAATTAAAGAAAAGAGAGAGCGAAATCAAGAATTTTACCCTATAGACAGGTCCAAATCCACCTTCACCGAGCTTGTGAGTTGGGTGGAAATCTTTAGTGGCAGAAGCTAAAGTAACAAACGTGAACTGTCTTTGCTCTTGTGCAGCAATCTTGCTCAAATCCTCTTCTGTTCGATTGGCTGGTTAACATATCAAATATCAATAAATCACGCATGTAATATACAAGTAAAACCATGAATTATTGATGAATTAAGCAGAAAACAGGATCTTTCTCGCAAGAAAAGAAGTGGGTTTTTGCAATTCACCATTGCTCGAATTGAGGTGGAAAGGTTTCATGAGATTGCGAAGGAAATTCTTGGACGTCTTCATTGTTTTTGAAGAATTGATATGACTAGGCCCATGGAAAAGTAAAACCAACAAATGAAAACAAAACCAATAAACTCCGTAGGGAAATTTAAGATTTTGATTGCAGGGAAGTTTAATGATTCGGTGGAAGGAGAAGACGATCGGTAGGAGGAAGATTGAACCAAAACGTTCTGATTTTCCTTTGTCAAGCGATCAAAATGATTTTGATTGGCATTATTGTTTTTGATTTCTAGTAGGAGCAATAGGACCAAGTAATCTAACATCAGGAAGAAAAATGAAAGTGTTGACCTTGACTGACTACAACGCGCCCCGCCTTACTTAATGACGCAGATTTTTCTAATTTTATTTATATACTAATAAATTAATATTAATTATATAATAATTAATATAAAATTAATAAGTTTTTAATTTTTAATTAAAGATTAATAGATAAATTTAAAAAAAGAATAATTAATTGCCCAAGTTAAACCTGCTTCTTCCTTAATTTCAATCATTTTTCATTCAACAAATCCATTTTACTCAATAAATTGTTTATTATTTATTAATTTTAAAAAATCATTGATGTTACTTGTCTGAATTTTTTAATTAATTTATAGACCGGTGCGATATTTTATTGTTTGACCATTTTTTATTGTTTTTATTCTTCTTTTTCTTCCATAATTAACCAAAAGAATTTGCCTGAAAAGTGAAAATAAATCATTATTTATTGAAGTCGAAGGAGTATCCTCCAAATATATTACTTGGACCAAGAAAAATATATGGAAATATAAATTTGACATCATTTATATTTCACAAATTTTGTTGTAATAATTGTATTAAAATATTAAAATATTTTAAAGTACTTATTTTTTATTTTTTAATCAAATAATTATGAATTTCTTATTTGTTGGATTTAAAAAATTTTAAAAATACTTTAAAAATAAAATATGATATCGGTGATAATTAAAAAATTTAAAGCAAATGTTATTTAATCTAAAATTTTAAAATAAATTTGATTAAAATGATTTTTATGTTGATGATTGATTATTATATTATAGTTATTATATTGTTTTCATTATACTTTTTTGGCCACTTTATCACTTCTTCAACTATGATGTTTCTCCGTTTTTTTCTAATTAAAAATTATTCTGTTTGCACTTAAATTTTCTCAAAATTTATTAAATATTATATCAATAATAATTTAGCTTATTTAATTAATTAAAAATAAATTAATATTAATTAATTTTAAATTATAAAAATAAATATATTTTTGAATGCAAACAATATTTAATTAAATTTTATTTTACTTATCATAATTTTGAAAACGTGTGTGGATTAATTATAAAATAAATTTGTAATCAAATTTATTTATGATGAGAAGCGCAATAAACCAATATAGAGATGTGCAAACCCCAAATTAATTTGGAAATGGGTGTAAACGGTCAGCAGGGAGTCAGGGAGCTGCAAGGAGCCCCGGACGGAGGAGGACGCAGGGTGGCGGCTGAATTACATTTTGAATGTCAAACGGTGAAAAAGATAAGTCAGAACATGTCCCGATACAAGTTTTAAAAAAGAAAAAAGAAAAATAATATTTATTACACGTCATTCTTCTGAAATTTCCTCTTTCTTTATTTTGAAAAAGAAGTAAATATCGAAGGAAAAGATGAATAGGCTTCACATTTTATATAAAACTTGACATCTCACAGGGGGGTTTTTTAAAATTCATGATGAAGACAAAATACATAATATAAAATAATCGATTGAAGGGAAGGAAACAACGTGCGTATATGATTATGAAATGATATTAACTCCAACATACAGAGGCGGCTTTGTTGTGTTAATTAAAGAATCAAAAGAAACTAAATATGCTGACTTTTTTATTGTTAGAAATGAAATGATGTTTACAGATGCATCCTTTTCCATGCTGACTTTCTTCATCTCAAACACTTGCTCTTCTTTCTTTATAAACAAATACCATTCTAGAGGAGTTGTTCTTTTTTAAATGGTTCACTGGACCATTTCAACGGTCCAGAGCCTCACTGAACCAGTCCAACGACCCATATTCCAACATCCAACCCTTCTCAGATATTAATATCCTATATATTCATTCATACACCCCCACGCGGGATTTCCATCTATCCCTGTTGATTTTTAAATTATTGTATGAAACGGGATTTGATCCTTTTTTGATAAAACAGAATCATTAAATTGCTCAAAATAAAAAAAGTTAGGCGGACGGACGGTTTTATGACTTGGCATTCATGGAAACATAATAAAACCCAATTGACAACTCATTTGTAATTGTCATTTATGATGTAGTTGATCCACTTTTAAGCATGGCCGAAAGTTGCTGCCATGGTTCCTGTTCATGTAAATGATTACTGCAACTCCGATTTTCCATTAGAACTTTGTACCAACAGATCCAAACAAAGTCTGCCCTCACCGGTTCACATCATCTATATGCACCTGGTTATTGGGAGATTCTCATGCCATCTAATTAATGAGCGAGGAAGATGCTTTTATATTAACCAGATTTTACTGCTAAGCTATTAGTTAATTGATTATAGTAATCTAATTAGGTTCACTACTTTGGATTTATAAGTTGTATTAATGGATGGATATAATAAATTTAATATCAATTTAAATTTAATTCAAAATATTACTTTTCTTAAAATTTTAAACTCAAGTATTACTGGAATATAATTTGATATAAATAACTCAATATGATTTATTTGACATGATTAAATTAATATCGTGAAGGTTAAGTTAATATATTTGACATGAAATAATATGAATAAGATGAAAATAATATGATTAATATATAAAAAAAGAATAAAATTATATTAAAAAAAATTAATAGATCAAATTTAATATAACAATATTCAATTTAATTGTATTTTAAATAGGTTATCGAGTTAATTTATAATACAATATAATTTTTATCATATCAATAATAGATTAATATAAATTCAATTATGAAAAAATAAAATATACTTTTTTTCATATTATATTAATATCAAATAAACAGATTATATCAAAAATTATCAATAATACATTTAATAACTTTCAACCAGGATTATTAATAAATTGATAAAATTAAATGAAATATATAATGTAATTGTAAAATGTGATGTTTATCGGGATAGAGCATTTGAGAATAAAGAGAGAGATGCAAATGCTAACAGCAAATCCGTAAAAATATTCCTTCCATCAGTAATAAATTATCCAAAGCCGAGATTACAGTGAATGATTGCAGAGCATGCGTTTCGGTAGAGAATTATAAGCTGTTCCTCTGTAATCTAATCTTTTTGTTATTATATGATATCCCCCTTGTCAAGCGTGGCAAATGTTGTAGAAATTAACCAATACTCGTCGGCTCTTTCAAGTTTGTTGGTTTGCACCCACCGGGGAATTGTTTATGCTTAAAGCAACAACAAACAAGAAACCAAACTCCCATTTCATATTTTCTGATTTATCTGCAAATGCTACCTTCAAAAATCATTAGAAAAAACAAAAACAACACTCTGTTAACCCCGTCCAAGGAGTGTTGATGAAGAAACAACTTGTATACGTATGTGTGTGTGTATGAATAAAAGGGGAAAGTCCAAGGGAGAATAAACAAACACTCGCTTTAATGTAATTTACAAGTGGGTAGACGTAGTATACAAGTAACTCAACCCTGCCACTCAAATAATTTAAACAAGACGAACTTCATATGACAAAGAAATGAAGCGAAAGGATGAGACAGAAAAGGAGAGGTTCCTTACCTCTTATTTTCTTCCTCACATTATGTATTTTTTCCAAAGGAAAGAAAGAAAAATAGAAATAAAACAAAGACAGAAACATTGTGTTGTCCTCATCCTAACTCTCTACTAAAACAAACTAATTAATAAACTATGAGGCTGGCACTGGAATCTTCATGTTGGTTCGTCTTCCAGCTTTGCAATTGCAAGCCAGACTTCCCTTTCACTCTCAGCAAAATACAAATCGACAGCTTGGCTTTCATTTCACTAGCCTACTACACACTCATGCAATCTCCTCATCTTCCTTTCCCACCTTCAGAAAGGAGATGATGATAATATCCACCCGCCAAAAATTTGGGCTTACTATGACCAGTAAAGTTATATGCAAAAGGATTCAAAGAAAGGAAAAGGCAAATGCAAGGTGAAGTGAAAAAAAAAAAACAGAAGGCAGACTTTTACGTATCTTGCAGTCTATACAAAAGACCAGCAAAATACACCACAGCAGAAGAAGCCTTCCTCGCCTTAGAGTGACTTCCTTGTACCGGACATGGTTTTGCTTAAATGTTGTGGGAATGCATCTCTTCTTCGTATCTTACATTAACAAGAGAATCACTTCTTCACTTTGCAGCTGTTTTCATGTTGCACAATCTGCATCAATCAAAATGCATGACAAAATAATCAGGTTTTTCTTTTATTCGGTTAATGGTAAAACTAAATTAGGAGATGCTATTTTAATCTTTAATTTAACAACTTAAGTCGAAGAAATATGCAAATACCTGACATATAGTTGATGAAAATGTCGTTACGAAACGACATCCTCCATGTTCCTTGCACGAAGCTCCACGCTTCTTAGATCGCGAAGGTGTTGCAAAATCTCTTGCAGAAGCTCAATCCCTTTATCTCCTTTCCTCAAGGATGTGATGCAGTGCTTTAAAAACTCTTTATCTGCTTCAAGCGCTTGTAGCCTTTCATAAACATGATCAACTTCCTCCTCTAGTGCAAGCTTCTTGTTGTCTATGTCAAATTTATCGCTTGATTTCAGCAATGCAATAGAATCGACATCTTCTTCATGTCCATTTAGCATGCCATCTTCGCTTTCTGCATCAATGGCATCGAAAAGTGGAAGAAGTCTCTTTGCCTTTGTACCGATGGTTTTTCTCTCTTGATGATGCTTTCCATTCATTTCCTTGTAATGACCATTCACAAATCCATTTGTTCCGTTGCCATGATCAGAATCCTCATTGTACCCATTTTCTTTGTGCAAGTGCTCGATTGAATTTATGTCTTCGAAATGTTGTTCCTCTTCATCACTGAGAGTGAAAAGTTTTTCTTCCAAGACTTTGAGTTGCGCAAGAATGGATAGCCTTTCGACCTCAAAATCATTCAATGATTCCTCCCAATATACAACTGCATCTATAGGAGTATTCTGGTTGGTACCTTTCTGATGGCTATCCAAGCAATCTTCTTCTTTGGGTTCATGGTTCAAGTCAACGGAGAGTCCATCACTATCTTCAGTATTGCTATAAGAAGCCGAGGAAGTTCCACTTCTTATGCTACTTTCTTTCCTTCTTTTCAGCATGGCCAACTTCTCTTTTGCCTCGTAATCTTGCACCTTCTTTCGACACGATTCCAACTCCTTTTCTAGCTCTGTTCTCTCTTTCTCCCTCTTGATCATAAGTTCATTCAAAAGCTGCAAAGCTTCTTGATCATACTCTGATTGCTCTTCCATCATTCTCTGATACTGCAACGCTTCCATCTGCATTGCAGCCTTTTCCTCTTGAAGCCTATTTATCATGGCCATCGTCTGATTTGCAGCCACTGCAGAAGCACTTCTTTCTTCTTCTAATTCTGAATATAAAGCTTTCGAAGCCTTCCTTTCACATCTTAAAGCTGATTTCAGTTTCTCTACAGTCGAAACTCCATCACCTGCTTCAATGTCACTAAGAACACTTCCATCCAAAGACTCTTCCGTGCTTGATTCTCGCCGTTCAACTAGGAATTTCTGATGTAAATGATGGAGGCTATCTACAGAAGTTGGTGTATCAGGGCTCTTATCGTCCTCAACATCATTGTTTTCTGAGTATATCGGTAGATGAATGTTCATCACTGGTTCACATGCCTCAACTGCTGTAGTACTAAATTCCATTGCATCATTGCTTTCCGAGCATAACGGTAGATGAATGTCCATCAGTGGTTCACATGCCTCAACTGCTGTAGTACTAAATTCTATTGCATCTTCATGAGTTTGCTTATAACCTAATGCACATAATGATTCAACTTAAATCTTCAAATCAACTTCTATATGAATACATGATATAATAAATTGTGATCGAGAAATTAACAACTTACCATGGCCATTATGGTCTTCATTGCTGGTTGATAGGTCCTCCCCCATGAAGCCACATGAAGAAGGAAATTCTTCAATTTGCAAACACTCAATTGGTTCATGATCAGGAATTTCTGTCCCTATAGATACGTCCGCATCAATTTCATCAGATTGCAGTTGAAGCGCTTCTTCAGACGCCGCATTTATCAACAAAAATATCAGTACGTGAAGGTCTGAATCCAAATAAAGCATTGAAGAAAAAACTAAATCAAACAAGTACCTTGATCGTTACGCGACTCCCTTTCTTCTTCTGCTACTTCTGAAAATTCATGGATGCCATGGTCATTGCCAGCACTGGTTTGCATGGGTTGCGAAATGTCAACTTGTTCCATGTGCATTGGTGGCCAAATGTCAACTTGTTCCATGTCCTCCTTCACCGATTCATAATCTGCATTTACTCCTGATGAACTCTCTTTCTCGTTCTCCATTAAGTCCTTTGGTTCAATCTCATCCACCATAAGTTCCTCCTCGCATTCTTGAATTGGTGGCAACGGTGCTTTCTCTTGGGAACTGCTTCTTTCTTCTGTGACCAATTCATATTGTGTCCCAACATGCTTACTATCGAACTCCAAAACAAAATCTTCGCTACCACAATTTCCCTCTTGTCCCTTCTCATCCCTGCCAGGGATTTGCTTTTCTGAGGAACTAGACTCCATCAATTCAACCGGAATTAATAGGCAATCATCTTGATCAATGTAGAACTCTAAATGCTGAGGTTGAATTTCCTTGGACATTTCTTTATTCAGAGCAGTTTGAACTGTTACTGCCTGACCACAAGATCGATCATCAACTGAAACACTCAAATCATCATTTTTGGCCAATTTTTGCTCATGTTCCAAAATTATATCATCTTTATTTTCACCATCAGCTACCATTTCCTTGCAATCAAAGCTAGAAATAAAGCATGAAAATTCTTCCTCTGTTTTCTCCTCAGATTTTCTGTCCTCTGCTTCTCTATTTTCATCAATCCTCTGTTCTTCACCACAACGATCACACACATAACCTGATCTTTTTCTATGAGAATCATCTTTTTCCTCAAATTCATCGTCAATTTCAACTTCGCAAGCAAAATTTTCTATCCGGGTAATCTCAAAATCACCCAAAGAAGGGTTGATAACATAATCACCAGGATAAAAAGGTTTTGTAGCATCCAAGCCAACACTACAACAAGAACAACACTTAGAAATAGCAACTTGAACAGTTTCACTTACCTTATTATCATTATCACCATCAGAGGAATCTTTAAGGACTCCGAATTCCTTCATCGAAGGACAAACGGATAACTTTTGAGGCAATTCTCTTAGATGATGAGAGGACAAGCAATCCTCACACATATCTTGAGATTCGGCCAGTTTTCTATGATTAAAGCAATAACCGAATTTAGAAATCTCCAAAGCATGAGCTTCACATACTAGAGATCTATAAGAATTTTGAAACTTTGCTGGCTCAAAGAAGTGATCAAGCCGAGAACACCAAAGACAGGGTCTTTTAAGGCCAAAATAATCAGCAAACTTGATGATCAAATAAGAAAAAAGAGAATTCAACAAAAGAAGAAGGATCAAAACCCATTCAAGTATTGCATAGACAAGAATGAGAGTAATTCTATTGGTGTTTTTGTGTAACATGGAGGCAAACTTGTTGGCAGCCATGAGTGGTTGCTGTGTTTCTTGCTATGTACAAAGAGAAGATGATGTTTTGAACAGTTTAGTTTATTTTTGTCGGATGAAATGAGAAGAGAGAGGGAGATGTTGAGAAATAGGAAGGCGGGGGATGTAATCAAAGAGGGGTGTAGTGAGGAAGAATAGAAGAAGTAGAGGAAGAAGGAAGAAGGAAGAAGGAAGAAGATGTTTAATTTTATTTATTTATTGGACATGGGAAAAGCAATCTGAATAGAAATGACAGCCAAATGAGACTATATATCTTTGAGAAGATGAGGGGACTTATTTATCAGAAATACATCACTCAATAAGATTGAGTCAAACCAAATTAAAGAATGCTGTTTAAGACCAAAAACAGTTTGCGCTTTTTTAATTCATTTATTTATCTTTTTACACACCAAAAATATCCATTCAACATCCTGCATTTTGTAATCAGAAATTCACTCGCTTCATAGCCCCCCAAAAAATAAAACGAATGTAAGAAGAAAAGAGAAGCTAAAATCCGAAATTGGGTTTACTAGAGTGGACAAATTTTGTACTTTACTTGAGATGTAATGTAACAGGGCAGGGCAATGTCCATGCGTACCGCTCCATTCGGGCAGCAAAGCTGTGACCCATCAGCCATCACCACCGATGAGGATTGGCGGCCACTCCCAAAGTTACTGCGGGCCCAATTAGTCTGCCAGATGCTTCAATTTTTGTTTTCTAGAATTACTATTAGGATGATAGCGGTTGGTTCATAATGTAAATACAGACCTTTCACATGTCTATATATATAAATCACTACAAAAAAAATATCCAATTTTCTTTTTTCTTGGAGATGAACTTCACCAACAAGGCTAGAGAGGGTCATCTGCCTCCACTTCTCTAACTCTGTTTTTCTCTTTTTCTTATATTCCTTTCTTTTTCCGGGAAAAAAAAGAAAAGAAAAAGAAAAGCTTGCTTCTGTACAAATACTATTGGGAAGCATGTAGTTCTCTTGCTGCTTTATTTCATTAATTGGACCCATTAATATATTATGTAATTAGGGCGTATGCTTATTACATATTTACCCAATCTTAGTACTTGCAAATTTCCAATTGTTATATTTGGAGTTGGGTCAAGAGGGTGGGCAGCGGCCGCACCGCCACACACCGACCCCATGGCCACCTTCCCTTTAAAGGTTTATAAATTCTCATAATTACACACCATGCCAAAACAAAAAGGCTTAACTAATTTTGAAATAAATAATCCTTTCAAATACTTACAAAGACCTCTAAATTCAATAATTTGTGGAATACCCATAATTTTAAAATGGAGAATAAATGCTTTTGTGCTTTGCCCCCTCCAACTCACTTTTGCTTTAATCTCATAGTCCCTGATGTTCCATCTTTGTGTTACCCTCTTTTTAATCCCACGTTGGATCAATTAATCAGTAGCTTTAACTCTTATTAATCCCTCAATTTCACTGAGAATTTTTTTGAAAAATTGGAATAAAGGCAAAAGGCATATTGAAATACGGTCTTTCCCGTCGTTGTTCTTTTGTGACAGCTTTAATATTGTTGACCGACGACAACAGAAATGGTCCGTCTAGAAGTGCTGTTAAAACCCATCAACTTCTTTTGTTTCTTGTTTATTTTATTAAAACAAACAATAATATAATTCTGATCAGGAAATAATCAAATGGCGTTCTTGGATTGAATTATTAGCCTTAAAATTGGCCCACGAATATTTTTAAAAGGTATAAGAAAATGTGGGTAAATGAATCGATCAATCTTCAAATGGAGTGGCCTTGCTGCCGACCATATGCCTATGGTCACGTCACGCTAAGGCGCCACACTCAGTTCTAATGGAGGAGGGAGGGAGGGAGGGACCCTTGGAAGAAGACCCCATCGAACCCACAAGGGCTACCAAGATACATTAAATATCATCAGGCCACCTTCACCGTTATTTCCTGTTTTTTTATTTTTATTTTTATTTTCCACTGTTATTGTTATATGGGGCCGTATTTGCTCTCATTTTCCATCATACCCATTTACCCTTTTACTAAAAAATATCGATTTTACTTGAATGGCAATTTAATATATTAACAATATGATTATTATAATTATATATTGACGATAGTGTTGCATACAAAATGTCAACGAAATTGAGTTCTCACTTGCTTTAACAAATATTTCAATATTGTTCAATGTGACGGAAACTAATTAAATAAATTATAAAATGCCAATATAATCCTCAAGACTTAGCAGAATAAAAGGACCTGACCATTACATTTATCAATGTAGACGAAAATTTGGGAAATCAGATGTTTGAATTTTCTCAAAAAATAATATTAAATTCTGAACCAACTAATAATATTACATGTGAGTTGTATAATTATAATTTCGATCTATAAATTTTAATTAAGAGTAAAATAATTACTTTCTTCTCAAAAAAATATGTCTATTAAACACAAAAATTTACTCTTATAAACATAAGATTTTGTCTGTTTTTTTCGATGTGACATGGTCTCTTCCTCTCTTTTTGTAAACAGTGAAGACAAATTTTAATTTATTTTTCTAAGGTAGAATGCTTTATATATGAAATTGGAAGCTAAGGTTTTTGGAAGATCCGAAACTTTGATATATACATTATTCTCCACTTTTCACTACTTTACATGTATATATATGTATATGTTGGACCCTCTTCATGAAATTCTGTTAATATCTAAGTATCCCATGATTAAATTATCGAAACGGAAAGTGGGTATTAATATATAGAAATACAGCTGTGAAAGAGAGGCAGAGAGAGACCATGAAGAAGTTGGAATGAAGCTAAATAGTAATTAATTGAGGATGGAGGGAAAAGAAGATGAATTAGCTCAACTCAGATGGAGGGGTTGTCATTGTAATGATGGTGATTTGAGAGCGTTTTAAGAGGTGGGGACATAACCATTATATAATTATATATATATATATATATATGGTATGCTACTTTTTTGCTTTATTTAAACCTTCTTCCTCCTCCTCTTTCTGAATGCCTTTTCCTTTCTTTGCTCCTCCTACTTTGGCTTTTAAAAATTCATCTTATTTATTTTAAATATTTTTTTATTATTTTGATTCCAAAAGTTTTTGAACATGGCTGTATGATTTTATATTTTCTTATATTTCCATATATTATACATATTTTGATTAATTATGAGGACTTATCTTACTAGTGGATGAGTTTATTTTCTCCATTATATATTCATAATATAATTTTGATATTTAAAACTGCATTTTAATTTCATTTTAAAGATGTAATGAAATTAAATTTGATACAATTTAAACTAATATAAACTATGAATATCATGAAGATAGAAAGCATTGGTCGATAGTTGCACCAAAACGTGGAAAGCATGAATGGAGAATCTGAAGATGAAGCTTGCTCGATTAATAGCCCAAATCTTAATGCAAACCACATAATGATAATACAACATGCATTCATGAATCTTGGAGAGATGAGATGCAAGCTTTGATACACGTGTTGTGATATGATGATATGAGCATGGGGCAGTTATCCTCAAAAGGATAATGAGCATATGGCTGCCCCCAAACAAAAAAGAAAAGGGATGTCAATATGAAGAGGAAGCACTTGTTGTAAACTTAAAGGCAAGCAACCTTGCTATTTAGGCTACATATATATATATCTTCCTACTGTAATCATTTCAATTTCTGCTCTTTCATACCATGTATAAAGCCTAGTTGGAATTGTTTAGCTTTCTTTTACAATATTACATGATGGGTAAATTGTAATACTGTTTGTGACTTGACTGCAAGGGTTGATTTGATGGTGGGTAATATGGAATACCCATTTTAAGCAATTTGACGAAAGATGAAGTGAGTAGGGACGGAAGATGATGGGCCTAAATCAATTGGCATCAAGCACATGCTTCATTTTATGGCATGGAACGCCCTCTTTTATTCATGTCTGTCACCAAAATTGCCAAACATTGAATTCATCAAAGTATGTCTGATTCAAAGGGAGATGAGGTATCCAATCCCAACAAGGGAGAAAGAGGAAGGATTTGGAAAGAGAATACAGCTTTTGAACAGTTTGCTGCAATGGTTCTTTTCTTTATTGAATTCCTTACAAGAAGATGCTACTTTTTAACAATTATAAAGAAAATTAATATACCATTTCTTCTGCTCTCTTTCACTCTTAGTGTGCTTCTCGTGGTACCATTTACAAATCGTAGCAGTTGGAAAATAAGAATTAAATCTTGATCGAGATTAATTGCTATAAATGATATAATTTTGTAGAACATCCAACCACTGGAATTCATATTTGTACATTATATGCATCAAGAGATTATAACTTCTTTTAACTACGAAAGAGCTGAATGATGACTCACCACCAAGAATAACACTTTTGTAATAATAACGTTGGATTGCTAAAAGAAAATGGACTACTGCATCTAAACAAGATACCCCATACGAAATAAACTCTCAAGATCTCGACGTCCCCTAATCAAAGGTTAAATGTTCTATGGATTGCCACGCCGAGAAATGAGGAACAGACAAAGTGTCTCGAATCCTGTGTGGACAAAGGATTAATTCGCATCGGCAGGTTCAAAATCAATCGGAGCTGTTGGGCCATTGCCGCCATCTGATTTGATGCCAGTTTTTCACATATTGCAAATGGATCACCCCACTCGAAGCTCCGAAAACAGGGCTATTGGGGTTATGCGTATCCAATCCACCAGCCTTCTTTTAAAAGTCAGCTATTGTTAATTGGAAAGCAGAAGAGCCCATCAAGGCATTTGCAACTATAATCCTCCCGAAATCAGCGGGGGAACAACGAGTCCTACATGATACGATTACATTTAGCAGCTCTTGCTGCATAGCTATCCAATCCACCAGCTTAACAATCCCCATATCAGAGTCCAGGCTCCACGTTCCTTCAATTTTAATGCTCTGACATTCACTCGTGACGGAAAATAACTTTCAGACATAAATTGTCAACTTCCATGCCATAACGATCTCAATTAAACCGCAGATATTGGCATTTCTATTCCCAATCATGAAGAAAATACAGTGCTTAAAGACCAAGTAAATATAACTAAACTCAACTAGTTGTAGGTTGTTGATGCAGTTGTTGAATTTAATTAATGACAATAAAAATACAAAATCGAATGCAGTGAGTTTTCGGCAGTTGAAATGATTAAACAAGGGAAAGGACGACCTACTCCTTGTTGCTTTGAAGACCATGTAAATTACTTATTGAATTTTGGATCAAGAATCTCGCATGCTTAGGTATATAATTGCAGCTTGCAATTCCACCAAAACCTGGAATTATCAGTATGTTATAATATGGATTCTTGGTGCTCAACAGAGTAACATCTCAAAAGAATCAAACGGGGATGCTGTAATTATTATTTGAGTTTACATTTCAAAGTATATGTTCACATGAGCAAATCGTCAAGTAAGGGAGTGCTAAAGGGAAGCTTTACAATTCCACACGTCACCAAGAACATTAAAATGTAAAGTGGCAGAACCCACTTGAAGAAGAACATCAAAACTCCTTTACCTACAGAAACAGGAAGAAGCAAGCAATACGTCTTAAACCAATAACAAATATTCGAGCTGCAAGCTACAAACAGTTATTAATACTTATTACCAGAAGAACGAAATCGTCGTTCAGTTTTATCGGTGAGCCATTCACCGGTCTCTCTTAGCTTCTTCTCCACTGGACCCTCAATAGGGCCAGCATCATTTGGCATAACACCATTCAAGATGTAATTCTTCTGCTCCTCCGTGCCACTAGTAGAGAGTGAAACCGCAAACGTTGTCAATAATTCTGAAACAAAATGCAAGAATAAAGAAGAAGAAGAAGAAGCCAGAAAAAGGAGAAGTTAATTAAGAAGGACAAACATGGGCTCAGAATCGCGGTAACTGCCAGCACCAATGGCACGTTCAGTTTTGAGGAGAGCGAGTTGCTGTTGGAGTTTGGATTGATGGCGTTTCTTTCTGGGTAGAGTTGGGGGTCTAGTCTTTGTGTGTGTTGTAGGAATTGAAGGTTTAGGATCTTTAGGTTGTGGAGTTTCTTGGGGAGAAGAGGAATCGTAGTTTGTGGAAAAAGAGGCAGAGAGGAAAGCTTTGGCCGTGCAGTGGCAGGATAAGAAAGCCATGGCGTCACTGATTCTTCTGAAGGTAGCAAAAGTATAAATATCTACCAGACAAATAATATCTCTTCTAAGTGGAAATGCTTTCTTTTTTTTTTTTTTGGAATTTTTTGCAATAAATCTGAAAGGATTAATTTTAAACATGAAGGACTTGCAGCTAGTGCCATCGAGAATTGAAGGACCCACGATATCCTATTAGAAGAACAAATAGCAAAATATTTGTGGCCTCAAATGCCCTGAATCATATGGAGTTTATGTTCAATCATATCCCCTTTATTCCCTGCCATACGGGAGCCCAAAACCAATGCATATGCAATCTATGCCATGAAACATAACGAAGAAAAGGATAAGAACACATAGTCAGAGCTCGACCATGAGCTGCTCTTACAGCTTCCATATCCCCAAGGCTTTGCCTTCCTTCTCCTCTCAAAATAGAGAAGCCCGTCTTTGTATTTCATCATACAAATCTGTCCAGGTTTCCAAGCTTGACAAGGTGCATCTTTCTTTCCTTATTGGTTTTCAACATACAATACTCTTTCTTGAAAGATTTGTCGAAATTATCAGGACATAACCGCAATTCTTCTTCTATGTATATTACAGAAAGTTACGGTCATCAGGAAAATTCCTCAAGGCAACAACGATGTGAAGAAATTGAGCTTGGCAGTTCAACTTGGTACATTTTTGGCCACTGTAAGACATATTAATCTTCTAATTGTAATTCCTTTTTATCATCTATTTAATTTGCAGTGTCTTGATCTAGAATATTATAAAAAAAAAAAAAAAACTTTCATCAGGTTGAGCAGCCTGCATTTGCAGTTACTGGAGTGAATAATGAAGAAGATTTGACATGGGTTTTGATACAATTGGCAATTGTCGCCTTCGGTTATTTCATCGTCATGCCGGTGAGTGAATTCCATCGTCATTTTTTCTTCTGTCAAACGAGTGAAATCTCACCCATTTTCATATAAAATTCTTGTCAATCGGTCCTCTATTCACTCCAACTGCTGGGTGATGATTAAATTGCAGCCTATCATCATGAACTGGATGAGAGTAAGATGGTATAGAAGAAAGCTCCTTGAAATGTACTTACAGTTCATGTTTACCTTCATTTTCTTTCCAGGGTAAGTTGTTGCCTCTTTGTTTTTAGATTACATAGTGGTCTAAATATGATTCCACAAAGATACTACTATTAAATCGAGTTCTGATCATGCTTCTTGTAATGCTCGACAAAATGCTGATAAAATCTTTCCAACCATCCTGCAGAATACTCCTTTGGGCACCATTTCTGAACTTCAGGAAGTTTCCAAGGGATCCATCCATGAAGTACCCATGGTCTGTTCCTGAAAATCCTTCACAGATTAAAAATGATTACGCCAAATACCCTTTTGCTACACCTGAAGATTACGACTGACAATTACTGAAATTTCTAAGGACACCTCGGAACTTGAATGCATCATATACAATGATGGTGTCTGTTTGATGAAATTTAAAGCAATCATCTATCACAAACTGTTGTAGACTACATTATTTCTGGAATTACTTACTTCCATATTTGAGTTCACATCTTTTTCCTCTAAATTCTTAATAACAATGAAACGCATGTTCCCCAAGAAGTTGCTTGTTCATGGTTTGATATGATGCCTTCACATGGATGTTTGCTGAGGAAAATGCTTTGTTTGAGCTAATACATGCATCAAATCAAAAAAATTATTATATCTTTAATCTTGAAAAGTTGGGCCTTATATTTTCTTGAAATAAGATATAGTTTAAAGTTCCAATGATACAATTTCATTGGCTTGGGTTAATGCACTTGATGTAGATAAATGTTCGAGTGCCGTTTATCCCGCTCTATAAAAGAACGGAGAATTTAAAAGCCTTCAAAAATACAAGTGGGCATTAGCCCAATACCATTGATTCCATTCCTCTTAAAACCAATGCATCAATTCAGAGTCTTGTATGTCCTTGAAGAGAAATTTAGAAATTTTCGTTTCATCTGAATCAGATTACCTTAAGTAGCCATGAATTGCTGGAACTAACGGCTGGTCCATCAATCAAAAGCACAGCAAGTTTCCCTGAGTGCAGACAGATACACGATTAATGAATACCCTGTGACAGAATTAAATAACTTCTCGCCCACGACGATTCATACATCAAACACTTTTAAACCAAGCCTATACAATTACTGAAATGAAATGGCTAGAGATGCCCTAAAAATAACAACATCAGCTAGCAATTTACGAGGTTAACAGACAGGCAGATACACAGACAAACGCCCTTATACAAAATGCGCATCGGGACTTCAATATTTAACCACACACCTCCCCTTTCAATCTTATCAGAATCCGTAATTTCAAACCTTCAAACCTTTTGTTAGCACCCAAATCCATTCCACCGGTTTAGGTTCTTGTTCATCTTTGCCGTCAAAACATTTTTCTGTTAACCGTTAAGGACGACATTTCATTTTAAATATTATTTTTAAAAAAAAAAATTATTATTTTAATAAATTTATGTAATTTTTTAAAGTTATTTTTAATTTTATTTTTTCTTAATTTTAATTCATAACTAATTACTGATACAATTATTTAAAAAATTATTAAGTTTATATTCGTAATTTTTATATGAATTTCTGAAAGAATAATAAAAATAATATGAGATATTATGGTTGTCTTAAAGACCATTTATTTTTCATTTTCATTTAATAGCATTAATTAAAAGTATTGTCACACATAATTTTCGACATCATTATATACATGTTCTTTTTTTTAGCTTTTTTAAAAAATAAGAAAAGTAAAAAAATGTTATTTTAAAAAAAATGAGTTTTGGTAACAATTGAAAGATATCAAATGTTATGGTTGTCATTAATGAGCATTTAATTTTCATTATTCTTTTAATAATATTAATTAAACTTCCGGATGTTATCAAATCGTAATATCAAAGTTACCTGTTTAATTTTCCATTTAAATAAATATTATTAACAAAAAATTAATTATACAATATTGTTGTAATTGTTACTTAATTATCTATTTACATTTTTATAATAAATAAAAAATTTTGAATAACAAATTATACTCGCTCTTTCTTTATAATTACATTTCCTTTTATAAATAGAATTCAATAGGTAATTGTAAAAATTATTTTTCAATCATTATTATGGTTATTAACAAAGATAATTTTTTTAAAAAAAAAGATAAATAAATATTTATTTATTTTCTTAATCTACATATAAAATCAAATGAAATTATTTTTTATACTGAAGAGATATATACAATTAATATCTATTGGAAAAGAACATTAACTGACATTATTAATCGATTAACGAAAAATTAACTGCCCATTAGTCACAATTATGACATTTAATATCTATATTAGTATTTACTATAATATTTATTTTTATTGATATTAAAATATAGATTTACTTTTAATTTTATTAAGATTAATAAAATATTAATTATTTTATTTAAAAATGTAAATTTAAATATATATTTTTATTATATTCTTAGTTTAATTATGAAAAAATAAAATCATCTATTATTAGTTATATTTTGAATTTTCAAGATAATCTAATAAATGATATAATAAATATTTAATATGTTATTTAAAAAAAATAAACTATGATTTGAGATAATTAAAAAAAATGAATATATATTTTATGGGATAAAGTGAATATTTATTATAATAATAAAAGATTCTAAAATTTCATTATTTATTTTGAAAATAAAAAAGAACAAAACATGGATAATAAAATAATTTTTGTAAGCCCTTAATTTTATTTAAAAAATAATGGAATAAGCAGGTGGATAAGGATTCGAGTGGTTGAGGATGTTGATTGATTTAAAGTGGTCATAAGGATTGTCCCTGCATGGATTTCTTTTTAGGTTGCTGGTTTAAAATAAAAAAGTTATCATCCTATAATTAGTTATTTTGTAAGAATAAAAAAATGATAAATTATAAGTGTTAGATTACGAAGGAATGATTATGAATGACTCATCCGCTGATCCTTAGGAGAGTAAGAATATTTCACAGAGGGTGACCAAGGGTTATAATTTTAAAGTGAAATTTGATGGTGTTAGGTGTTTGTTTTGAAGGGTATTGACCCAAAAATAATGGAGTACATTTTGGGTTTTATCGAAAAGGGCAAGTGAGATTTGACATAATTAAACTACTTTCACAAAAACAGAATAGATCCATGCAAGGGCGAGTAGCCATAAAGTGGCAACAACCATGGCTGCCTGCTTAACTTTTCAGGTGCTACTCCATGGAGAAACTGTGGTGCTTTTGTGTTGCTTTTCGGTAGGTACCATGACCATGGATTCACTGATCAGTTTAACCCAAATTTGTAACAATATATTCTGATTTATTTAGTTCAATTACGGCTCATTTTAGAAATTGTGCTATTAATAAAAGCGAACTCGTCAAATTGATATGCGTCCAAAAGGTGGCCGATTGGCATTTCATTGGTTCCGAAGTTGGAGAATTAATAACCAACTACCCAAACCCTTCTTAAACAAAACTCGGCTCCATCTGACATATTACACACCAATCTTTTAGGAGAAACAAGAATCAGTAGACAGTTTCAGCATGAAAAGTTCCAAAAGAACCCATCTCAAACAGTATCATGCTAATTGCCACTCTCGTTTAGGACCCTATTTCATTCGTCATTACTTTATTTCTCATTACCATTAAGTTATTCGAAATAAATGGAGTTCAGTCCACGAATATGACTTCATTACTGATTTCTTCAACATCTGACATTCAACCTCCTACGCATCCTACGCTTCCATCACTGTGATTCAGTTTGAGTTTTATATTGGACAATAATAATAATAATAATAATATCAATATCGTATTACTCCATCTGACTCAATTATGAATAAAATAATGAACAAGTTTTATTTAATTTTTTATTAATTATATTAATTAATTTAATTTATGTAGTTGCTGTTTTATTTTTAGGCTCTCGGACACATATTGATGACCCATCTAATGAACCAGCCATCTCTCTCCGCAAGCCACGTGGCTCCTTATAGTTTTCTTCAGTTATATATTAGCAATATCTTTGGAGATATTCTGAATATAAAATACTAATAAATAGATGAGAGTCAGGCAACACCAGCGCGTTTGTGTAATATCTATATGGCGCGTGGATGTCGTCATTCTCTTGCACGATCAAGACAGGCCGCTGTATGGCCAGGCTGTCGTGCTGTCACTCTAAAATTGCACTACTTCAGAATTGGGTGCCGATTCAGCTGAGCATCTCCCGCACATTACATAGGCCAGTTTATAACCGTTCGATTATAATGGTTGCGTCTCCCATCCAACGGCCATAAATTAAGAGTTGGAATAAGCATAGTTCTGGATGTCGAATAAACAGAGCCGCAATCAGTTAAGTCGACCATTAATGGGTTTAACTTAAAACTTATTTTAATAATATTCGTTTAATCAATAAGCAGTATCAATATTATAGATAATTAATTTATATATAATAAATTACCAAAAAATGACCCTTAAATTAAAAGCATTAATAACTTTATGTTATGTATATAATTTCCAACAAAAAATAAAGGATGATCAAGTCTTCTGTAGATAAAAAAAAAATAATGATGAAATTGGTTAGTTAATAAATATTATTAGGTTCAAAATATAAGTGGAATGCATTCAATGTCATTTGTTTGCAGTCCCCTGTAGGATATTTAAATGACTTATTCGATTTACGTCAACCATTACAAAAATTATAGTAGATTACTATCCTTTTTATGTTGTTTTTAATTCCTATAATTTGATTCCATGCTGACAGATTTGTAGGACGTTGCTTGTTTTTATTTCCTTTCTTGCCGGCGCAGGTCTTCATACCAACTTTAATCTAAATACTCATTCTCCAGGTAATATTAGCATCATCTCTTAATATTATTAATAATTATATATATATATATACTTGAAACAAATGGATGCTTTTATCCACTAAACAATAATAAATATTTTTATCATGATTTTTATTTACGGTCATTTTTCATAGAATTATATTGCAATTAATATTATATGTGTTATATAAAATAATCATCCGTACACCGAGATTGGCAATGTATAATATTTAAACAATATACATTACATGCCATTTGATGACAAGATTATAGTATTTTATGATAATTGATGCGGAATTTATTCATTAAGTATAGTCCCAGCGAATAATATATTGAATTAGATCTGGGTGATTGCAGAAAGGCTGGAATGGCACATCAAAAGATGCCAGGGTATGATATATACATAATATATCTATGTGCTGAAAAATTCAAGATTGAGTTTTGTATTTTCGTTTTCAGCTTAGTTTAAATCCGTGATTTTGGCTGATATTATAACTACCCATTATCATATTAATACAAGATATTGCTTATTCTCTTCTATTGTTAATCTACCCTATGATTATGTCCTGGAAACCAATTATGTTCGGTAATTGGTCAAACCATAAATTGTGTACATTTTTTATTTAAAAAAATCGTAAATTTAGAGGTTTAATGAAAATAAATCAATTATTTAAATAATAATGTAAATGAATTTTTGAAATGAAAAGGTGCGATCGGATGAGGACAGAACAGGGTAAAGGAAAGATCCAACGGTGGGCATGCGAAGGAGGGAGGACATCATAGATGAACTGGTAGGAACTAAAAACGTGTAATGATCACATGGGGTGTGGAGCCCGGTCTATGGAGTACGACATGAGAGAGAGATGCGATTGGCACCCTTGAAGGTGGTAAGGGTCCCACCATCCATCGGTAACGTGAAGCTGTCACGAGGAGCCATGCCGCTGTTACCTTGGTCAGTTATTTTTCATTTTTGTTTACAAAAATTATTCATTCTTTTTTAAGCTAAGTACGATTCATTGGTCTCACGTGATGAACCTTTTTTTATTTTTATTTTTTATTTTTAACGTAAAGTTATCTAAAACTTAGAGCATGGGATTTGAATATCGTCGGCTATTTATTCTTAAGTTTCGATTTAATCTAATTTGTACCCATTTTTTTCGTCTCCACTCATGCATTTAAACTATTCCATTGTTTAGTTACCAAGGACACATTTTCATGAAATTACAGTGGTTTATTTTTTCTTAAAAAAATGCAATTGAATTATATAATCAATACCCACCAATAGAGTTATGAAGTGTCGTCCCGAGATTTTGAAGAATAAAAGGGGAACAGGTTAAAATTATGTTTTAAAACCCTCTCTAAACGTGGAGAGGGAAATTGTAGTTAAGAAGGCGAAACCGTTAAGTTGTTACCGGCAAGATCAAGATAGCCGTTTTTCTTTGTTCTGTTTTGTCCAAAACGAATGAGAGGGATAGGGCATGACAGCGGGGGCCGTGGGAGTCAAATGGTCTCCCTTTGGTTTTACCTTCTTTTATCTCAAAATTATTTGACCAAACGGTTTTTCCCCTTCTGGCACACGTGCTACCTGGTCTTATCCTTTTACCTGCAAGCCAGTTTTCCGATGAAGAAATTTAGTTCACCTTCAGTCCACTCCCCCAATAAGATCATATCCTAAATGCTTAAAACTGAATCAACTTTCGATGTTCTTGTTGTTCTAACTGAACATCGAAAGATTATCAAAATAAAACAGTATCATTAACTTGATCTAAATTGAGAGGAAATCGAGTGACTGGAGTAGTAAAGATGGAAAAAGAATGGCAGTGGAGGTGGCAAGAGACCAAGGGCATTAGCTAATTTGAGCTTTAAAAATAAATTGAATTCCTGAGAAAGTGATTACCATAAATGGTGTTACGACAACTCCTCAAGTGGCTTTTGCTCCGCTGCTTCGCGCTTAATCTATTTATATTTTTTTATAGCATTTTTTGCCGGAGTAATTTTAAAATTTTTTTTTAAAATTTTACTGGTATGTATAGGTAGTACTAACTAAATAAAAGGGCATGTTTATCTGTAGAAGGTGCTGTTGTTAGTCTGATGGTTCATTGGAGCTTGCGCCCATCACGAGCTTAGTGTTACATACGTGGAAAAAGGGAAAATATCAGTAGTATTTATATTTAAAGATTTTGAAAATGTGGGTTTTTTATATGATAGATATCAAGTGGCAGTGGTGGTGAAAAACCAAGCGAAAATCCCCCAATCCCCAATGTTGAGATTCCTCACTTAGCCATTCAATCACCGCTACCCTCCCCCCCATACTTATCGACCAGAAACTCTTCCTAGCAATATCCTCTCCTTTTCCGGAAAAAAAATATCATCAAAATCATGAAAAGGGAACGCCCTGATCTCCATCATCTCCATCATCATCCAACTGGTGTTGCTATTGGAAGCTCTGCTCCGTCGTCTTCTTCTTCTTATTCCGCCATGGCTAACACTAGCAACAATAGTTTCAATGAAATGAATGCTTGCACGTCCAAGATTTGGGAGGATGAAGAAGCACCTGCTAAGGCAGATGGTGGTATGGATGAGTTATTGGCAGTTCTGGGTTACAAAGTTAGGTCATCTGATATGGCTCAAGTTGCTCAAAAGCTTGAACAGCTCGAAGAAGTTATGGGCAATGTTGAAGAAGATGGACTTTCTCATCTTGCTTCCGAATTTGGTCATTACAATCCTTCTGATCTATCTACTTGGTTAGAAAGCATGCTTTCTGAACTTAATCCTCATCCCAATTTCGATTCCATTGTTCAGTCTCTGGACGAGTCGTTTTTCCCCCCTCAAGCTTTCACTGTAACCTCTATGGATTTTGAAAAGAACCATATTCATCCTCTTCATCAACAGCAACCGCAAAAGCAAACGCAACACGAAACAAGCCATACCAGAGTAACAGTTTATCAGGAATCTTCTTCTTTTGATAACGATCTCAAAGCTATTCCTGGTAAGGCCGTTTTTGCCCAAACTCAGTTGGATTCTTCGGCTTCTTCATCATCGCCATCAGCTCGAGATCCCAAGCGTTTGAAACCTACTAACACAAACACATACCCATCACAACCACCACCAGCTGCCGCTGCCTCCACCGCACCAGCAACATCACTAGCAGCACCTTCGTCATCTTCCAGCGGTTCTTTTGGTGTACCGACTAATACCGATTCGGCAACTCGTCCACTTCTTCTAGTTGACTCGCAAGAAAACGGTATACGAATTGTTCACCTCTTAATGGCCTGCGCCGAAGCAGTCCAAGAAAACAATCTAACACTGGCAGACGCCCTTGTCAAACAAATCGGTTTCTTGGCGGTCTCCCAAGCTGGAGCCATGCGGAAGGTCGCCACTTGCTTCGCAGAAGCTTTAGCTCGAAGGATTTATAGACTCTACCCGCAAAGCCCAATCGATCAATCTCTCTCTGATATTCTTCAGATGCACTTCTACGAAACCTGTCCTTATCTCAAGTTCGCTCATTTCACTGCCAATCAAGCTATTCTTGAAGCTTTCGAGGGTAAGAGAAGAGTCCATGTCATTGATTTCTCTATGAATCAGGGTATGCAGTGGCCTGCTTTATTGCAAGCTTTAGCTCTTAGGCCAGGCGGTCCACCCGCTTTCCGGTTAACCGGGATTGGGCCGCCTTCTCATGATAACTCGGACCATCTACAAGAGGTGGGTTGGAAATTGGCTCAATTTGCAGAGACCATTCATGTTGAGTTTGAGTATAGAGGGTTCGTTGCTAATAGCCTAGCTGACCTTGATGCGTCCATGCTTGAACTCAGACCCACCGAGTTTGAATCGGTTGCTGTTAACTCAGTTTTCGAGTTGCACAAGTTACTCGCTAGACCCGGTGCTATCGACAAGGTCCTTGCAGTTGTAAAGCAAATGAAACCTGAGATTGTTACTATTGTTGAGCAGGAAGCAAACCATAACGGACCAGTTTTCTTAGACAGGTTCACCGAGTCTTTGCATTATTACTCGACTCTTTTCGACTCGTTAGAAGGATCGGTGAGCACACAAGACAAGGTTATGTCAGAAGTGTATTTAGGGAAACAAATTTGTAATGTTGTGGCATGTGAAGGACCAGACCGAGTCGAGAGACATGAGCCGTTGACTCAGTGGAGAACTCGGCTGAGTTCGGCTGGATTTTCTCCCGTACATCTGGGGTCAAATGCGTATAAGCAAGCTAGCATGTTGCTAGCTTTATTTGCGGGAGGAGACGGGTATAAAGTAGAAGAGAATAGTGGGTGTTTGATGTTGGGATGGCATACTAGGCCGCTCATTGCTACCTCCGCATGGCGGCTGGCGAATTCACAAGTGGCGGTAACCCAGTGAGTTTGATGAATGGGAGTGGAAAGGAGCGACGAGTCAGTGTGTAGAGCCAATTCAACGTCACCAAACCCTAGTGGGAGATTGCTGTAGTAATTGTGAAATGCTGAGCTGGTCATGGGTGAAATTGAGACCCACCACTCTCATAGTGTGTCTCTTTCACTATTGTTTTTTTAGTTTTCTTTTTTTTCCCCTATAATTATGATCATTATTTAGTTTTTGTCCATTTTAATCACTCTGGGGTTTAGTTTTCTTGTAGGTATCTTTTAATTTTCAGGCTTTTATTTTGTGGGTTATTATTTATTTTGTCGTTGGTATTTTCCAGAGATGTGTATTTATTTATATATGAAAATATTTGGTGGTAATAATAACAGATAAAACATGAAACTTTTCTAAACATGAAGTGACGTGATAACATGTGGTATTGCGGGGCAGGGGAAAACCTAGACGTTCGATTTCTGTATACATGGCCAAGATTCTAGTGCCCAGTTAAAACCAACTCGCTAAGAATGGGGGAGCAAAAGGAGAACCGAAAATGTTAACACATAAGTGAATATGCTTCTTTTTACTTTGCATAATATGTAAAAGAAAAGAAAAGGGGTCATAATGATAGATGGCATTAATTCAATGGTGAAACTATGACTGCAAGTAGTGCATCTTCTACTACTGAATTCCAGAACACATCAACTGATTCCTCCCCTTTTCCTTTTTCTTAAATTTGTCAGAAAAGCGTAATCATCTATTTGTTAAAAGTTTCGACTTTGCCTCCCACCATATCCTGATTTCTTTTATTACCTTCTCCTTGTTCAACCCTTTTCACTTTTATCTTCACCTCTTTTGCTGTATGCACACCCACACATGACTTTCACCTTCACTCTACAATATCTCCAACTTCCTTGCACGGAAAGTCTCAGGGAAGCTCGCATCCTAAAACTAAACTGGCAGACAAGAGAAAAGGCCGAAGAAGATTGTTTCAGGAACCAACTAAGGGTGGCAACACGTAGGATGAGAGTGGTTGATCAAAAGAGAGCAAGAATGGTGAACAAGTTTCCCCACTTCCTTCTAATGATGCAAGTGGCTCGTTTGAGCCACCAGACAGACAACCATGATGGATGCTAGTTGGAACTATTAGGGTATGGGTCGACTTTTGACAGTTAAACAGGTGAAGGAGCTGTGTCAACTCTATTGATCAAATTTTATTTTCTTGATGGAAACAAAACAAAAATAGAGTTACCTTCAAGGTGTCTAAAAGATTTTAGATTTTGAAGAAGGAGTTTTCGTTGATTCTTTAGGTTTGTCACGAGGTTTGTATTTATTTTGGAGGAGTTATTTTGACTTATCTATGAAGGAATTTTCAAAGAACTTCATCAATTGTGATATGTAGATCTTGATTTTTCATTCATACATTACAACTTTAGATTTTTTTCGATTCGGCTTAGTACATATTTCCGATATCAACCTTAATTTGCATACATGCATTTTAGCATCTCACAAATGCTATAGACATACAGAGCACATTATATTTTGTTTGTGAAAGACGAAACATATAACATGTATTTTTTGATATGTAGAGCATATAGTGCTACATGCTGTGCACATTCAGTGGAGATACGCATGTTGCATGACTTTTTCTTATGCAAATCTAACATGCTCTATATGTCATCATATTTTTATGACACAAATTATGCTTAATGAGCATGGGGTACACATCTTAATGTGCTCCAATTATGAGGCATATATAGGTAGAAATTTAGACATGCTATGCATATATTGCTACATGCTGCGCATAGTCTTTTTTTGCATTATATGCTTCACATATCCTTTTAAATTTCATAAAACTTCACATTGTTTGCTAATTTCTGACAACAAATGCCCACACCTATAAATATAACTCATATATTTATGGGAAAAAGGTCCAAAAATTGTTAATTATGGTTAGACTTTGTTAAAATCACTCCTCACTTAATTAAACACTTAATTAAGTTGCTAATTAGGGTTAAAGACTAATTAATCCTTACTTTAAATCTCTAAACTTGTTTGGAATCAAGATTTAAAGCTAATAATCATTGGTCAATGTTGGAATGCCTCTTCCTTACTCTTTTTCTTTTGATTTCCTTGATGAGTTTATGATTTTGCTTTGATTTTTTATTGATTGGCTTCAATCATGAATGTAACAGTAGCATTCTTAACTTTTTTGTAGCTAGAATGATCTGTAACTGTCACATATTTACTTAGGTTTGTGGTTCCTTTCGTGTTTTTACTTAAAAATTCATTTTTGCATTTGATCCTATGTGTTGCATGCGACACACATCACTTTATATGCAACACATATAGCTTACATGTTGGGCATGTCATGCTATATGATGCATATATAGCTGCTAGTTTTCCACTGTTTTGAGATTTTTCACTTATTCTCACTTGTTTTTCAACACTAATTGAAGTTTTAAGTAGTACTAGTGATTTCATAATAACCTTAATGATATGAATTTGTCATACATTGACTCAATTTGATTAATTTTGGCTTCAAAATTAATTTTCAAGTTAAAAGCTCTTTTAATTTGATGTTTATTACAATTGATATGGTTGGACTTGAATTGGATGTGTTTTTCATCTCTAATTGATGTTTGAATGATATTAGAGTCTTTCAATCTCATGTTCCATGATCAATTTATGTTGATTTTACCATTAAATCAATTGATTTGCTTATTTTCTCAATTAAATGCCATTTAATTGTGATTTATTTGTCACTTGACATGATTTGTTTAATTGGATGTTGATTCATTTCTAAGTGATGTCATATGTGATCTTAGAATCTTGCAATTATGCTTTTAGTCAATTTTGCCTAAAGTTAATTACCTTTTTATGATTTTCATGACCTGACTCGTGTTTATTATTACATTTTCATGAGTGTTATCTTTACATTCATTCGACTTTGACTCTTGATTCATGCTTTCATATGTCATGCTTATGTCATATCACATATCACATATCATGTCTATGCCATGTTTTATTTACCATGATGCTATATCATGATGTCATGCCATGATTGTCATATCACACTCATCATGTTATATCTGCTATGATTGTTGTCATGCTATATCACGTTGTGTGCTTACTTCATGCTTATGAATGCTTACCTGCATAAGATAATTAACTTGACAAAAATGATAAAATTGAACTTAAAACTCTGAGGGAATAGATCTTCATCATCCGAACCCATCTTTAAAGGGTTTGACTTATTACATGCTATGTGTCGATTGAACCAAACCAAAACCATCCAGTGGTAACTTTATCTTGTGACTCTTTTGAGTTCGTTTCATTCCTCAAGGTAGCCCTTTGAAAAGACTACACTTTTGCTCCAAGCTGGCCTTTGGTGTCGTCTATCACAAGTCTCACTTTGGATTGCGATGAAAGCCTACCCACATGACCATTTTAAAAATGGATAATGACATTCACAAATTACTTTTGTGTATGGTTATCCAATGAAGCAAAATAGAAGTATGGTCTTTCATAACATAGCAAGTTTGAATCTTAGTAATCATGTTCCATGGGTTTGTTTAGAATCTTTAATTCAATTTTATATGTTACAGAAAAGGAAGGAGGCAGGGATATACTATAATCAAGCTTCCATATTTCTCAACTTCATCAATAATGCTAGTTTTATAGATTTGGTTTTAAGAGAGCTCTATTTACATGGACAAATAAACAAACAGGTAATTCTCACATCCAACAATGCTTGGATCGAGCTTTAGCTAATCCACCTTGGCATTTGCAATATGATAAAGCTCAGGTTTTTCATGGAAGCTTTCTAGCCTCAGACCATAGACCAATCATTTTGATTCCTTTCATCAAATATTAAAGGGTAGTTAAATCCTTCAAGTTTAAGTGAAAATGGCTAGAGGATGATAATTGTAGGCCTTTAGTGCAAAATGCTTGGTCTTCTCATTTCAATAGCTCTCTTTTGTTCTCTCTTACCAAAAAATTACACCGCAGTAAATCTTATCTTTTGCAATTGAAGTAAGTAAAAATTTACTAACCTTAAGAAAATGATTACAGATCTCTAACGAAGGTTGAATGACTTAGATGAGGGGATTCAAACAGATGAGCAACGATAACTCCAAATTTCTTTGAGAAACCAAATCGATACAACTTGGAGAATGGAAGAGAAACACTGGTATCAGAGATCCAGGTTGAAGTGGCTCACTTTAGGGGGCAGGAACATGAAGTATTTTCATGCTGCCACAATTTGTAGGAGGAACAAAAATCATATTTGCAAGATCAGGAGTGTTAAAGGTAATTAGTTGATGAAGACAACATTACAAGTCATATACGAGAGTTTTTTATTAACTTGTATACTGCTACCAATACGTCATTACAAGATGATGTTATTAGCAATATTTCTCCTGTTATATCTTATGATATGAACAATAGTTTGATATCTCAAGTTATTGAAGAAGAAATAAAAGAAGCTATTTTTAGTATGGGGGCCTTAAAGCATCAGGTCTAGACGGATTCCTAAGTATTTTTTCCCATATTTTTTAGAATGACATTAAAGGGGATGTGGTTAGGGTTGTCTCTAGATTCTTTACCTCAGGGTATATGCTTAGAGAAATGAATCGCACTAATATTGTTGTTATCTCTAAGGTAAACAATCCAGAATTCATCAACCAATTCAAGCCTATTAGTTTATGTAATTTCTCCTACAATGTCATTTCTAAGATTCTAGTCAATAGATTAAAGACTTGGTTAGATGTCATCATCCATAAGTGTTAAGTTGCTTTTATCCTTGGTAGGTGCATTTAAGATAATATGCTAGTAGCTCATAAAATTTTTATTACCTTGCATACAAACAAAAGAAGATCGAATAATCATATGGCTATCAAACTAGATATGAACACAACTTATGATCATATTGAATGGGTTTTTTTTGGAGAAAATCATAATTAAGATGGGTTTCTCTCCATTTTTTTTATTTGTATGATCATGCAATGTGTCACAACTATCTCCTACTATATTTTGGTTAATGGTCATAGCCTGTAAGATTTAAACCAATGCGAGGCTTACATCATAGATTTTCATTATCGTTTCATTTGCCCTCTCGATGCTTCAAACAATGCTCATCTTTCAGAGTCTATAAATGGGTTCACTTTTAATGCAAATACGCCCACTATTTCTCACATGTTGTTTGTTGATGACACCCTTCTATTTTGCAAGGTTACTATCATAGAGGCAAACTCTATTATGATTGTGGTTAATAAATATTGCAAAGCCTCAGGATAATTAGTTAATATACATATATCATCCATCCTTTTTTGTTATAATGTGGCTCTTAATGTTAAAGAGAAAATTAAAGCTAAGTTACAGATGTTAGATATGTCTTCTAAAGAAAAGTACTTAGGATTATTGGCTTTACGGGGAGGTCTAAGTCCAAAGCTCTTAGTTTTATTTTAGATAGAGTTAAGAGCAAGGCATCACGGTAGAAGAGTAAGTTATTATCCCATGTAGGAAAAGAGGTCATGATAAAGTAGTTCTTACAACAATCCTTTCTTATACCATGTCTTGTTACAAATTTCCAAGGGGTTTTTGTAAGAAAATTGATAGCATAGTTTCTAAATTTTGGTGGCAATAGGGGGATAAGGAGAAGGTTACTTCCTTTAGTGCATGGTCTATTTTCACTTTACTAAAAAGGCAGGGGGGTTTGGCTTTAGAGGT
The DNA here is from genome assembly GCA_948192965.1 of Dalechampia spathulata. Lineage (NCBI taxonomy): Eukaryota > Viridiplantae > Streptophyta > Magnoliopsida > Malpighiales > Euphorbiaceae > Dalechampia > Dalechampia spathulata. Next base: position 48,656 of record CANYBF012039234.1, read on the forward strand.
TTTGAATAATTCAATTTAGTGCCCTTATCTAAAAATTGTTGGAAGCTTGTCAACAACATGAATTCAGTTTGGGGGTCTATCATGGGAGGTATCTATTATCCAAATATAGATTTTTGATCTACTATGAAGGGGTGAAGTCCATCTTGAGGGTGGTCTATTACTCTAGCTACTAGGGATGTCATTAAAGAGGGGTTTAGGTTAAATGTGGGAAATGGAAGAAGTATTTGTATTTGGGAAGATCCATGGTTCTGAGTCTCCAAAATTTCAAAATTCATTCTTATAAACCTTTTGCATCAAACCTCTACATGGTTAATCAGTTAATTGATTCTTCTTACATATCTTGGAATATATCTTTATTGCAAACTCTCTTTTCTGAGGAAGAAGTTCAGGTTATAAAGAAAATTCCAGTTGGAGATAGTCTTACATATGATAATATTGTTTGGCACCCAAATAAGAACGGTAAGTTTATGATAAAATTATCCTATTCCTTTGTCCATAAAGTTAGGATGTCTTATAATGTGTGCCCTCATTTATCTAATCCAGCCACCCATGATGATAACATCTCATTTTGGAAAGCATTCTAGAAATTAGAAGTTGTGCCTAAGATTAAAGTTTTCCTCTGGCGTGTTATTCATAATGCTTTACCTTCTAGAGCCAACTTGTTTAGAAGGAGGATCTTCCCCTCTGCTACTTGCCTAATATGTTTGATAGAAGATGAAACTATTAAACATATTTTACTCTTTTGTCATCATTCTAGAGCTACTTGGTTTGCATCTCAACTGAGCTATAAACCGGAATCACATGGCTTCACTAATATCCTTGCATTTCTCAAAAGCCTCTTCAAAAAGTTACCAAATCATTTAGCTCAAGATATTATGGGGAGGATATCTTACATCATATGGGAAATTTGGAAATGTAGGAATGGTATCTTTTTCAATGGGAATACTCCGAATCCCATTTCTACAACTATAATATGTTGAAAGAGCATGGAATGAATATAAGCATGCAATGACCACAAAGTTTGATTTATCCTCTTCTTTTCAAGGAGAATCTTCTTTGACTATCCAAGTTAATACATGGAGGCCTCCCCTTTTCGAAGGATAAAGATCAATACAGATGTAGCATTTGACAAATCGTCCAGCAAAGCAGGATTGGGTTTTGTTTGTAGGGACTCTTGTGGAAGAATTGTTGATGGAGGTCATCGTCTGTTGTTTTGTCTGGCCCCCCTGGTTGCGGAGATTGTAGCCCTTATTTTGGCCTTAAAATTTGCTATTTCTAGGGAATTTTATTCTTGTATATTCGAAACGAATTCTCTTATTTTGTTTAATGTTGTCTCCCTTATGAACTTTCAGATGCCTTGGGAAATTGTTTCCTTAATTCAAGTCATTAGGAATTTATTGAAAGAATTTCCTTGGCCTCTTTCAGCTGGGTGACACGCTCGGGGAACAAAGTTGCAGATTGAGTTGCCCGTCCTACTTTGCATAGAACTAGTTCTCATACTTGGACTATGTACCACCCACCTGATTTAATTAGGCTTTGTACTACTGATTTTGTTAATTAAATATTATCTTCTTTGTTCAAAAAAAAAGAAAGAAAACTTCCTTGCACATTTTACTGTCGATACACCGTAATCTTTTCTTTGAATTGGATTATGTCCATCTTCATATATAATCAGCACAAGCTTAAAAAAACGTAATCATGTTAAAACTTACACCATTATTATTTATGTAACATTAAATAACATGTTTATTAATTTCTTAAAATGAAAAATTACATGAAAGGGAAGAAGTAGCTAAGGATGAAGGCTACTTCTAAATTACCTAATATGAATTTTATAAAGAAAAATTAGATGAAAGAATCTCTAAATTTAACATTCATGATAGCTTTAATTCATTCTTTGATAGTTCTTTTAAATTTTTTAGTATATGAACAGTTTGTCTCTTCTTACTTGATTATAATTTTGATAAGTAACTTGTAAATATATATTTCTAATTATCTCAGATTAATAAATATTATATTAATTTTACAGAAATTAAAAAAATTAATTATTTTATTTAAGAAGATAAATTTTAAGGTATTGTTTATACCTTTGTTTACCACTGTTTCCAAAATTTTAATGGCAGGAAAATCTTTTCCCGATTATTATTTCTTATTAAAAAATAATATATGTTATAATTTAAGATAATAAAAAATAAGAAAATAAGAATATAAATGATTGATCTGATTGATTGATGTTGAATCGATCCAATAAACACATTTAAATACAAACCTTTCATTTCTTTTGCTAAATTAAAATATTAAAAATTATATAAAATATGGTTATGAAGGATAAAATAAGAGTAAAGGTATAAAAAAGGATTAGGGTGGGTTTTAATAATGATAAGGAAATTGAATAATTGAGGGTAATGTTTAAGAAAGGAATAGGAAAAAAGGGAAAGACATTCTATGACAGATGGTCCATACCCACCGAATCCTTATTTGATTTCTAAGTTCATTACCATAACACCATATGACTTTCCAGTTCACAACTATTCATAATTGAATTAGGTATGGTTCTAATAAATATCCTCCAAGCGGCTCAGGATAAGAATGGCGGTCCAGCCATAATTCTTAAACATTGTTTATTGATTTAGTTATTATACATTCTACAAAATTAAACAAAGTAAAATAAAATAATATTTAATTAATTTATGATTAAGTTTAAACATGAAAATGACAAAAAGTGGATTTTTGGGGGCTTTGTGCAGTCATTAATCGAGTGATGATGGTATGGGAGATGAATTTTTTCAAAATTAATGCAGCAGAAGTTGAATGGAAGGATTTTATTTATGGATTTAATTCGGATATGAACATATTTTATTTTTGTAATCATTAATTAATGGTACGAAGCAACCCAAGCATTATATTCTATCACTGGATTGCTGTCCATGTTGACTAACGAGGATCAATTATCCACCAACGGACCCTTCAAATGATGCTCTGTCAACATCTAAACCAGATCTCGCCACCAATTTTGGTGGATTTCCACATCAACGCCCTTTTCTTTATGTCATCTTTCACCACTAAATTTCATCATCCGCATTCCATTGAAACGCTCCCATTAACCATAGATTATGATATAACCAACTGTTTCAGATACTGGTCTGATGTAGCCTGACAAGCTCATTGGCTCGGAATTGTTTGATCGCAATAGTAGACTTTTTTAATGTATGATTCATGAATGATACGAAAAATAACGTGGGAAATCTGCATAGGCCTCCATGTACGACATTAATGCAGTTATTAAGATGTGGCCATGTCGTCGTGTCCCATTGCCTGGGAAAATTATTAGAGAGAAAAAAAACAAACAAGTCACAACCGAAGAGATTTCTGAGGATTTGTCAACGCAGAAGGAAGCATTTGTTTAATGTAGTCAGGCCAGTAAGCTTCCATATGAATGAGAGGATGCACCATTCCCATGTTACTCCCATATGGATTATTGGACTTCCTTTGTATTTATCTATGTTCGTAACTGACTAATGATGAAAATTATAGCATATGTTATGTATATTTTGGTGTGAATTAATTTTAAGGCATGATTTATCAATTTAATGATTATTTGGACACCAACTTTACAACTAGCAAATGGAATTGATTTTCTTTTTCCTTTTTCCCTTTTGAATGAAGGTAGTATGAATAGGGAAGAAGGGGACTCCAAAATCACATCATACCCTAATTTCAAAAGCTTATCATGCCCTATTGCTTTTAACTTTTTTCCCTTATTCTCACTCTTAAAGAGAAGGTTTTGAAAAGGAAATACAAACCTTGAGAAGAAAGGGCAAAGAAAGAAAAAGAAAAGTTGTTTTCCACTTATCATATAACCTCATTTTTCCTAACAAAGAAAACCCCTCACTTTCTCAACTCATGAAAAGTGATTGTTTCTCTATCATCTTAATTCATCCATATAATGAGTTTAATATTGATTTATATATGATTTAGATTTTAATTGTATTAACAAATTTAGATATGAATATAATTCAAATTTGACACAAATAAGTTAACATGATACATAATATGATTAATTTTGAAGTTAAATAGATCAATTAGATATATTTAACACGAACTAACTTATATAACATGAAAAACTAAAATCAAAATAATATTTTGATTGTCATATTAAGATAAATTAATGAATCAAACTCAATAACTAATATACCAACATGAATCATATCATTAGTAAATTGACATAGACATAAGTATAAATAATCTAAATTTATTTTTATTATATTATGCATGTTTTCATTGAGTTTATAAATTATATTAGTAATTAATATTTATGTGATATTTGATTTACAGAGGTATGAAAATAATGATAAAAATGGTAAAAGGAGGTATGGATTTGAATTAGAGATTTGAAGGGAAATGGGTAATTGAAATGCATAAGAAAGACATGAAACAAAAGATGACCATATTTCCCAATGGAAGGGTGCATGTAGGGATGGTTTGAATATGATATGGAGAAGGATGGTAATGTGTACAAATTAAAAAGTCATCCTTAATCATTTGTCTGGTTGAAAGAGAAGGATCAAAAGAATACATTTAATATTAATCAAATAAAATAGCTTATTTTACCCATAAAAAAAGTATTTCTTTTATTATTTACATAACTTTTAAACATTTTCACTTTTCTTTCACTTTTATGGATATTAAGAATTTTAAATAAATTTAATTTATTATATAAGATTATAAATTTATTAATAATATAATAATATATATTAATTTTTATTGAATATTATATATACAAATAAGTATTGTTTACATATTAATCATCCAACAAATAATATAAACTTTACATAATAATAAAATCTATATAGTAATTGTTTTAGAGGTAAATAGATGAGAAAAGTACAAAGAAAATAATTATATAAATTATATATATATATATATATATATATATATATATAAGTTAAAACAAAATTGAAATATGGTTGTTCAGATAAATAATAATTTAAAAGCTAAAAGGTTTTCAATAATTAAAGTATAATGAAGGGAGGGGGTGGCTATATGATTATGCAGACAATGGGAGAGGGAGAGAGGGGGAATGGGAGTGGGCAGTGTTTAAACTTGGTCGGAATTATCACTTTTCCCTCACTCACTCGTGAGCTTTGTACAGTATGCGAATGTCGTCTTGCTGTTCGACTGTCACCTTCATTTTATTTATTTATTTATTTATTTTTGACTACCATAAAATATTCAATTGTGTGTTCATTCAACTGATGAAAAAAATTTTAAAAAACGAAAGAAATAAATTAAAAAAAATTAAAAAAATAAGTTAATTAATTGAGCAAATTTCACAAGTTCAATAAATGCCAAAGAGCAGTTTAAAAAAAAAAAAAAAAAAGCTGAACTGCTTTACCAATAATGCATATCTTTTATTCATGGGTTCTGCCTGCCCCATAGCCTCCCTCTAAATTTGTTGCTTTCTGTCTTCCTCTACTGTTGAATGCGTCCATGTTTTCATCATACACCTCTTTCTAATCTATAAATACCTTTCTTTAATGAGTTATTGTCCATTGAATTCAAGCTGCTTACCCATTTTCTTCCACTTTTTCTTTTTTTTTTTTCCCAAAAGAAATAAATATTCTAGATTCATTGAATTCTCATCCATCTTATGACCATTCTTAATGATCAAAATATCCATTATTGGTTATAATAGTTATTAACAGATCATTTTAGTTGTTTATTTTTAAAATACTTAATCAATAATATTTAAATTAATTATTTAATTTAAAATATTAAAAATAAATAAAAGATACTTCTAAATTTTAACACATATATCAATGAATAATATAAAATGAAAAATATAATATTATAATCAAATTAAACATTAAGTTAAACGCATTCACAACAAATCTAAGATAGAAGTTTTTTCTACATTTATTTGTTTTGAAAAACATTGAAGTATGAAAGTCAAGATTGAATAAGCGAAATTTCCGATTATAGATGTTGAGATAATATAGACGCAGAAGTGGATGCAGAATGCAGAGAAGCCATATGTTATATGTCTTTTACCTTCTTTTTCCAATATGGTGTCATGTCGACTAGACACCTGCTGATATAATATCATCACCCACACCACCCCCCCCCCCTCCCCTTTTCTCTCCATCAAATTCACTGTTTTCATCTTCTACTTCATTTTCTCTGATCTTTTCTTCTTGTCGAATTACTCTCCATTTGGGTTGCTTCATTCATCTTTGAATATTGATCACAATTTGCACTTGATACCATAAATCCAATAAATCCATGAGAAATCCTGAAATTGACGTTGAAAATCAGAACTCGTGATTCTATCTTGTCACCCACAAATAGCTTAACGATGCCGAAAGCCAAATCTATCATAAACCTTCTGGGTGATTGTGAATATATTGACGTGTTTTAAATGTAGAAACTTTATCGCTCAGACGTAATAATTAATGTTGTTAGGATGTCTTCTCCATATATACCGCACTAACGTTGGATTGTAAGCCTCAGCTGCTTTGCACTGAAGCGTACAACCAAAACTCTTCTGGCCCATTTGCAAGACATCATCAATTGCCACGGAAAACTGAAGGATACGCATCCGAAGCTTGATATGATATCAGCTCATGTCGTTTTTAGCTCAAAACAATTTTCTGTTTCTATAAAACATTAAAATTCATTATGCGTTTGACGTAAATCATATATTGGATGAAACTATACAGTTTTTTTGATTGTATTTTAGTGGTTGTTTTTTCGTGTTACAATATGTCACCATCTTCGTCTATTAGGGCACAATGACACTATCTTCATTAACCAAGTAAAGGATAAAGACTGTCAAATGGACAGTATTCGTCATGTTGCTTAATATATATATATATATATATGGAAAAGGGTCAGAAGGCAAGAAGGTAGGGGGGCGAATGCTGGGGCTGACATACGATTACAAGTCAGTGAAAGCCCAATATGGATAGTCTTATTTAAAACAGAGGGAACCTGTCCATGGTTTGTTGATGATAAGAAAGTAAAGCCCATATAAAAAAGAGGATATTCTAAACTTAAGGAGGGGGTATATGTGGAAAGTAATAGTGAAAATGATAGAGACCCATCTCTCTTACTCTCTACATCTAGCCAATCTGTGTATTTATCATGAAATGGTATATATGCTCAACTTATTCCTTTGGGCCACTGCTTATCCTGAAACCCCTGACGAAGCCTTTTTCATGTGGCTAAAACCGGATGGACATCTTACTCCACTTTCAAAAACCTTCATCATATCCCTTTTAGTTAACTATTTAAAGATAATTTAGAATTAAAACTACATAAATTTTTTAAAAATCTTTAATCACAAATATTAACTGAATTTTAATAACAAACAGAGAGAGCATATCGAACAACAATATCTGGTGCAAGTTAGAAGAAAACTTATGCCCCGACAGCCAAACCCCAGAAGAATCGTTGAACCACTTTTAACTCGTCATGGCCAAGAAAAAATTTGATAATCACACGACAAATTGTTTGTGATGTCACCTTTATTCGTAACTAGATATTTATAATTAGATATTTTCTTCCCCTTGAAAAAGGATGCTTGGTTTGTATGAAAGAATAAAGCTTTAGGGTTATATTATCAGGTGTTTCAAGCATATTTATTAACAATTTATGATTTTTTATTTTAAATATTAATAATTTATTATTTGCACTCTGAAGATATTTTATTTTATTTTAAATTTATGCAATCTAATTTAAGAATAGAGTTGCTATCTGACATGTATTTGTTGCTCGTAATGTAATGCACTTCCACCTGCCTTCGCAACTTGCCAACGGCTTGTCTTCTTCGCACATAGATGTGGTGTACGTTGAAACGAAAAAAGGAATATGCCTGAAATTATAAAAAAAAAAAATAGAAGAAAAAGGGAATCAATCAAGATAGAAAGGAAATCCCACTGGAAATTAAGAAGAAAAGAACGGCTAGGAAACGTAGGATTAAATTAGGTAAATGATGGAGTTCAAAAGTAATAATAAGAACAATTAGCATTTAATGGAAAATTTATACAGTGATGAAATGGGAACAGATGGGGACCAGCAGACATAATTTATGGTTGATTATAAATTTCCCATTATATCCGGATCTTTGAAAAAGCGACTCGCAATCTTCAGAAGATCGCCTGCGCCCTTACCGCACCACAAAAGAGGGTCCATCCCTGCGTGTCTATTGGTTACAATTAGAGTCACTTTTGAAACTCTAAAATCAAGCCGAAGAAGGGATTGCTAGGCATGAACATGGTCTAAACAATAATATCCGACAATCAACATACGAGGCTATAAGTTGAAGCTAAGTTGAGTATGTGGGTAATGTGAATGTCAGCCGCATGAAAAGTTAGATGGAAGACAGTGGAGCACGGTGGTAGTGCCAAGGTACACACACAAGAAGAAGAAGAAGAAGAAGAAAGTTACCCGTATGGGTGTAGTCCAGTTGGTACTCGTACGTGGTGTTGGTACCAAGAAGCCACGGTTCGAGTCTTGGCAGCTGCAGTGTGGGAGTAACGCCCTCTGGGTGGACTCCTTGTGAGCACCAAAGACCGCTGGATACCATGATTTACCCTCCCTCACGATGCTCGTCGGGTCAGGCGGTGGGAGCCCTTGGGGTGAGGGCATCATCTTTTGGTACTAAGGAAAGCAAAAGAACACCCGCATGGGTGTAGTCCAGTTGGTACTCGGACGTGGTGTTGGTACCAAGAAGCCACGGTTCGAGTCTTGGCAGCCGCAGTGTGGGAGTAACGCCCTCTGGGTGGACTCCTTGTGGGCACCAAGACCTGAGTCCCCGTCTAGAAGGCCGCTGGATACCATGATTTACCCTCCCTCACGATGCTCGTCGGGTCGGGCGGTGGGGGCCCTTGGGGTGAGGGCATCACCTTTTGGTACCAAGTACCAAGGAAAGCAAAAGAACGTGTCAAACACGTAGACATGTTTTGTTTGATACGGAGGGCTCTGTCTGTGTTTAGAAATTTGTGCCCCTACTCAGAATCCTATGCTTTCTTTTTCATGATCACATTAATTAACCTTATATCTAG